>JAJOZX010000436.1:305000-490000 GCA_023014485.1 Bathynomus jamesi
TAATATTAAGTATATATTTGCATCTGATATTTCAGCATGTTAAATATGTAATTTGATTCAAGAGTATATTTTCACCTGATATTGTTCATTATCAGACATTTTTAAAGTTATATGTACAATACTTTATATTATTAAAGGAAATGAAAAAGACCAAAAAAATTAATTTGCAAACAGTATAACAATTTGCATCTCGGTTATAATGCTCATATTAGCAAAATTATTGTTTGCATCCGATATTATATATTCATTTCAAATCATATTATTTAGAAGTTTATATGTCACAATTTACGACGAGCGAAAAAATTATCGACGTTAGTAGCTAGTTATCAGTATACCAGGTGGTATTCTTCTCGAGTTTGGCCTATTTTTGGTTATATAAATAAATATAGTACAACAGTTTATACAAATAATACAAACACATTATATGAGCTCAGTTAAACTGATGACCAACTGATAGATTGCTTTCCCACACTAGTTTTGCTACATTAAGTCAATTGGGCTACTACTGACTGACTGAATAATATTTATATACCGCGACATATATAATATTTATGTACCTAACGTCACAGTGACCTGTCACTAATCCGTTGGTCACCTAACTGAATAGTATTTATCAAAGACTGCCGCCTGACTAGCAGAGCTGGGCACTTGCGGCACATTTTGCGGTACTGCGGTACTGCGGTACTACCGCACTACCAAACCGGTACCAAACCGGTACGCGGAAATTTGAATGCGGTAGCGGTACTGCGGTACTTTCAGCGATCCTTTGCGGTACTGCGTTATGCGGTACCGGTTTGGTAGTGCGGTAGTACCGCAGTACCGCAATACCGCAAAATATGCCGCAAGTGCCCAGCTCTGCTGACTAGTCACCTGTCTGAATAATATTTATCAAAATATGCCGCCACACACGGTCATCTGTCGGGTCATGGTCCTCACCTGAAGAATCTCGCCTCCAACGCTACCGGGGGTTGAAAATTACAGAACAAAACAAATCAGGATTCCCTAAGGCCTCACGAAAGTCACGAGGCCTTTCCACTTTTCAGCTGGCCTCGAGGCCAGCGCCACTTTTGAGGTCCGAGGCCGAGGCCCCATGTCTGATATATATATTAGCCTCTCCCGAAAAGAAATTCAGGCTATACCCTTGTGTATATATATACAGTATATATATATAAATATATATATTAATTTGAATATGATAATTGAAAACATTGTTGTTTCCACTGGTGATGAATCACGTACACTCGTACAGAAACTTCGTTCGTAAGCTGATCCTCTATCTCTATGTAGTTGGCAATGATTCTCGGAGCTGCTCGCACCCGAAATGAGTGGTGGAACGGCGATTTCTTTATAAAGGATTGAAGATTTTACGTAGTTTCCGGATATGACTTAATCTGTAAACAAATTCTTCTCATCGATGTTCGTTAACGTAATTTGGGGTTTTGGCTAAACTATTTTCTAGAGGGTGTTCCAGAAGTTATAAATATAAAATTGTATATTATGGGCCAGAACTTCTGGGACACACTGTATATTAACATTACAGTTAACCGATAAAATATTATTATATTACTACGTCTAACCCTGTTTGTACGAACATTTTACAGGGTTATGTTATGAATGCATTTGTTTGAGACGTTAATATTTCGCACCAGTCGTTCGTATACAGGTTTTTTACACTTTCCGAAAGGTTATTTAACTTTTTATACATTTAATTAGTCTGAAGGCGCCATTCACATCAAACTTTTCTTACTTTTAAGATTTTGTTATGAGGGGTAATTTGTGTGTGTGTGTGTGTGTGTGTGTGTGTGTGAGGGCATTTTTTTTGCATATCAGGTTGAAGGAAAAGTATTGTCGGTTTTGGAACAGTGAAATTAAAAGGTGCACACACTTTTTTTTGTTGTATCTTTATACATTAAAGTAAGTTAGGTTATAATTACTTTAATTTGTTATATTATAAATATAAAAAAGGAACAATATATATATATATATATATATATATATATATATATATATATATATATTTCATATTTTTTCAGCATTCAGAAGAACAATGACATCGGAACAAATTCGAGTGTGCCTTTTGTACGAGTTCAAACTTGAAAGTAGTGCGGCTCTGACTTCGCGCAAAATTTGTCAAGCATAGGGAGAGGACTCCGTCAGCGAACGTGATGCTCAACAATGGTTTCATTAATTCCGTTTTTGGTAACAGAAAAATAATAAAAGCTTATAGAAAAAATGATCCTCATGTCTCTCCCTGTATGATATGCAAAAAAATACATATAATTTATCAGACATTGACAACCACACATACAAGGTAATCCCACATAATTATAGTTTCATCATTACCTTGATTAGTTATGATGATTCTACGGACTACTTCCAAGAAAGAAAAAGTTAATTGATTAACTTAACTGATTAACTTTCAAAATTAACTTAACTAGTTAATTTTAAAAATTTGCATTAACTTAACTTAATTGGTAAGAATCTCAAATTAACTTAACTTAACTAGTTAATTTTGGAAGTTAATCGACCGAACCCTGATCAAATGTGAAAAATTCTTAGCAAGGAGAAATACAGGGTGTTCGGAAAGTCACTGTGCACTTATATAATTAATGTTTTTTTATATTTTTATATTTTTATATTTATATTTTTGATATTATTTTTTTATTTTATTATTATTTTTTTTAGTTTTCAACACCTTTTATAAGTTCTGATGGTCCCATCCATAACCTCTATCATATATGCAATGTTATACTATTGTATGCTATTAAATAAATATAAGTGCACAGTGACTTCCCGAACACCCTTTATTATGGTATGCCCCTTTTATTAAACAAACGTTTACTATGACTGATATTCTCCATATTCCATAAGAGAAAACCAATTGCAAACAGCATCGAAGATCTGATTTTCATGGAAATATATCTTAATAATACAGGGTGTACATAAAGTCAGGATCTATTTTTGTGAAGCACTTGGAAATTATATGGAATTCAATCATAAAATGATAAAGTGGTAACATTTATTAAATAATTAAGAGTAGGATTCGACGTGACGCCCATCATATCCCTGCACAGCTCAAATCGTTCCGCAGCATTTCTAAACACATTCTGGAGCATTTGCGGGGTTATGTTATCTGCAGCAGTTCGTATACGTGTACGTAAGTTTTCAAGACTCGTAATCTTCGTCTGATAGACGTGCGATTTGATAAAGCCCCATGCAAAGAAATCTAAAGGGGTTAAATCTGATGATCTCGCTGGCCAAGGTCTGTTGCTTCAGCGTCCGATCCAGCGATTTGGAAAACGTCTATTTAGATAATCCTGAACAATTTTGGCATAGTGACAAGGAGCACCATCATGTTGATAGACGACGGGGATAGGATTGTTAGTACCGTCGTCTATCAACATGATGGTGCTCTTTGTCACTATGCCAAAATTGTTCAGGATTATCTAAATAGACGTTTTCCAAATCGCTGGATCGGACGCGGAAGCAACAAAAGACCTTGGCCAGCGAGATCACCAGATTTAACCTCTTTAGATTTCTTTGCATGGGGCTTTATCAAATCGCACGTCTATCAGACGAAGATTACGAGTCTTGAAAACTTACGTACACGTATACGAACTGCTGCAGATAACATAACCCCGCAAATGCTCCAGAATGTGTTTAGAAATGCTGCGGAACGATTTGAGCTGTGCAGGGATACTGATGGGCGTCACGTCGAATCCTACTCTTAATTATTTAATAAATGTTACCACTTTATCATTTTATGATTGAATTCCATATAATTTCCATTTGCTTCACAAAAATAGATCCTGACTTTATGTACACCCTGTATTATGAAGTCTCCTTCAGAGCTACCACAATCTTCTGCTCTCTCTCTCTCTCTCTCTCTCTCTCTCTCTCTCATAGGTAATCTCTTAATTTTAGAGAGAAAGTAATAGGTATGATCTATTAAGAGATTTTATACCAGTAGAGATACATAATAGGTACATAGGTACATATATATATCGAAAAAGTACATTTTCAACATGTTATAAGTATAGAAATGTCCTTTTCGAAGAAATAAAGTTATAAGATATAGATTTTAAAATTTTTCCCAACAGGTATAAGTATAGAAATAAAGAAGGATAGGCGTAGTTGTAAGATAGGTGTGGGTGTATAGAAATAAAAAATAAAGAGATGTAGGTATAAAAATTAGTCTTTCCGCCCGTTATATCGGCCATTATTGTTGCAATGAAGTATTGCATAAATATTTCAGCTTTGCTGCAAAACATTTTAAATACCAGCAAGCATACTGTCCATATATAGTGTTGTGCGCGCTACCTCCTGAAAATAGCGGCGCTACCACTACAGCTACTCATTTGGAAAAGTAGCTCGCTACCGCTACTTTTGAAAAGCATTCAAAATTGGAATAATAATAATAATAATTCCCTAATACGTATGTGTAATTTGTGCAAGTATTAGAAAATAGCATCAATGTACATATCTGTAAATTATAAATTTAGTAGCTAAGTTGTTGCTTTCAGTTACTGAGCAGGTGTGTGAAAAAAAAAAGGTGTATACTGTATAGCAAACTTTTTTCACTTGCGACCCCTATGGATCAGACAAATTTTTTCGCGATCCTTCACTTAATGTCATAAAAGCAATAGGTACTAACACTGTATATTTATGAAAAAAATAATATTTTCAAATGTTTCTGCGATCCCCAATAATATTTACGCGACCCCTAGTTTGAGAAGCGTGGCTGTATAGAACAATAGGAGATGAATAAAGCAGGTAAAAGGAAGAAACTAATATCTGGTTACGTCTTTTATAGTGATGGGATAGTGAAATTTGCGTTCATTCAATTCACAGTTCTTTTATTTGACTGCTAATAATGTAGGAATAGACAGTGCTGTAGGAATAAGTGCTACGAGTAGAACTGGACTACTTCATGCTACTTTCGGACCACACCCTACTAAAAGTAATAAAAAGAGTCAAATACGCATTATTTATTTATAATAAAGTAATAAAATAAGTGTAACTATATGTATACGGCAGCATTAGGCACTCGATAGTGACCAAGCTAAATACAGTATAGCCCATTCCAGCTGATAACGCAGGCAGACTTCCAAGGACCACCACATCGTTGTTAGTGGACCAAATTTAATTTTTCATTGCTTTTATTTATTGTAATATTATTACTTTGTAAACTATAAGAACAAAAATGGTTTTAATTCACTTTAAAAGTAGCGAGTAGCGAGTAGCGGTTGCAATTCTTCTAAAATGTAGCGCCCCTATTACTTTCGCTACTTTTCCTCAAAAGCAGCGGCGCTACAGCTACTCCCAACAGTATATATATATATATATATATATATATATAAAGCAATCAGCTACAACTGAGAGGAGGGGTTGAGGTTGAGAGGAGGAGCGACAAGCTTGACCTTCGTGAGATGAGAAATCATTGCAATGAACATTTGAAAAGTTGAAAGGTAAATAGTTTAACTTGAAATTGGTGTCAAATAAGCTCCGCTCCATTAAGTACTTAAGATTGCATCACTTTAGTAGTTATGAGAATAACGAAAACCCCCACAAAAATTTTCATTTTTAAAAGTACTCAAAAGCAATGTTATAATTTCAATTTCTTATTGGATCGGAGCTTATTTGGCACCAATTTGAGTTAAAATAACTCGGGTTTTTTTTTGTTTTATTTTAGGTTGTGAGGTTGCCATTATTGTTATTAAATAAAAATAAATAAAACACAGTGAAAGGATTACGTTATCGCAAAATAAAAGGATTTCATCTCAACATTTATAAGAGTGAAGAAGACGAAGATATTTCGAACAAAATTCCCATCTTTTAGCTTTTATTCGATTTCCATGTTGTAGATTGGTCTCGCTTTGTGCATTCTAAACCAATTAAGGTTCGTACTTGGCTAAACATTTCGTAACAAACATTACTAAATTGTTTTAAGGGTTCATGCTTAGTATGATGCGAAGAGTTTAACCAAAAGTTTAAAGTATTAACCTCCCTTTAGTATTCATAATAAAACTCTTACCCCCCCTCCATCCTACCCCTCTACCCTCCATGGAGTTAGTGAGAAACTCGTATAACATCATTTATATGCTGATCGAACCCCCCCCCCCCCACCACCTTACGTTTTCTTTAAAATTCTTTTCGAGATCCTCTTTAACCAAAGCCCATTTATGAACAGTGAAAATAACATATTTTTACAATTAATTTATTTGCAGAAACAACAACAAATAATAATAATAATAATAATAATAATAATATTGGTTTAAATTGTAGAAATAAAAATCATGAATTGCGTAAAGGGTATAATGATGACATAGAGAGATTTAAGATACATTTAAAATACATTTAATGTTTATTAATAATAACAAAATATTGAATACAAGATACATTTACTTCTGGAATGCTCAGTTAAAGTTTAGAGAACGCCTTCATCCAGGTTTAACCAGTCCATCGGGAGGGGACCGACGGTCGTTTCTTACACACTCCGTCGTGAACGAACTTCACACCTTTGAAAAGATAAAATAAGAAGTTTGAGTTAAAATTTGAAAAAAAAGTAGAATATATATATATATATATATATATATATATATATATATATAGTGGTATACTAGTGAGAAGGCCAGGAGCAGGCAAAAATGTTTCAAGCTCTAGCTGATGAATTTATGTTAACGCAAGAAATTATGGAAAATACAGGAAAAAACAACTGCCTAGATTTGGTGTTCACAAACAACAACAACAACAACCTAAGTGATACCATTGAAATATCCCCAACTATAATATCAGATCACAACATCATTGAAATAACAACCAATATAAAAGCAACAGCAAAGGAAAGAACACCCACAACAGAAAGAAGCAAATTCGAAATTTTTAATTTTCACTCCAAAGCTATAAACTGGGAAGGTATTGCATCCAGCATGGAAACAATAGAGTGGAAAACCATCTTTAAGGACAAGACAACGGAAGATATGCTAATAACCTTAGAATAGAAGACGCAAGAAATTGTGGAAAGACATGTACCAAAAAACAACAAAAGGAGATAAAAGCAGGTTCGAGAGGCAAAAGAGTTCAATATTCCGCAAGAGAAAAAGAGTGCCTGTAAAATTAAGAAACTGCAAAGATAACAGTATCGAAAAAATATTAAATGATAAACTAAAGAGTATAAATTACGTCATACATAATCTAGTTAAGAACCACACGGAGAAAGAAGATGACGCTCCAGAAGCGATAAAGGTTAACTCAAAATACTTCCACAATTTTGCGAAAAGGAAGTCGAAAGATCACGCGACTATCAGACCTTTGAAGAATGAAAACAATGCATAAACCGATGATCTAAAACAAGTATCTGAAATAATAAGAGCTCAGTATGAATCATCTTTCAGTGTCCCCAAAATTGATAAACTAATTTGCGATGAAAACGCGTTCTTTGAAGAAGAATTACAAGAAGAACAGTATTAGCTCCATTACCCTTCATAATCATACTAACTGATATAGATGAGGAGGTTACCAGTGACAGCGCAGTAACATCCTTTGCTAATGACACAAAAACAAATAGAAAATAAGAAACCCAGAAGATATAGAATCTCTACAAACAAACATGACCAGAATGTACAATTGGTCTGAAGGTAATTGTCTGAAATTTAACACTGAGAAATTTCAACTATTAAGTTACGGAAGAACGGAGACCTAAAATCCATGGAATACTATACCCGAAATGGCCATAACAGGAAATTCAGAGAAACTCTGAAGCAAAAGATTTAGGAGTTGTAATGACTGATGTCGCGAAATTTGAAACACAAAATAAGATAACGGTAAACAGAGCAAAAAGAATAACTGAACAGATACTGAGAACATTTAAAAGAAGGGATAGAAATATAATGATTCCTCTGTTTGAAAACATTGATCATACCCAAGTTGGAGTATTGCTCTGTCTTAACATCCCCATATAAAAAAAAAGAAAAAAAAAGAGGACATTGGTCAATTGGAAGGGATTCAGAGAAGCTTCACAGCCAAGATCAATGGATGCAAAGAACTAAATTACTGGGAAAGGTTACGTGAATTAAATTTATATTCGCTGGAAAGAAGAAAAGAGAGGTACACCATTATTTACATTTGGAAAATAATGGAGGAACTAGTTCCTAATCTTTCTTTGAACCCTATAACCAGTGTTCGAAATACAGTTGGGGTGACGGGGGTTTCATATAAATTAAAACTTGACAGCTTCAGTTTACAGGGGTTTTACAGAACCCACCCTGGGTCCCCTTGGCCAGCATATTTCCATGGATCCCACGTAGATTTTGGGGGTCAAACCCCCCTGACCCCTCCTGTATTTCGAACACTGCCTATAACCACTCAAACAACAGTCGAAAGTAGGAAAGGAAGAAAGTAGGAAAAGAAGAATTATAGGCTGACAAGGAACATCCTCAACCCTGGTCCCTGAAGGAAAATAGTTTTGCTGTGAGAGGACCAAGACTGTTCAACCAGCTGTCCAAGGAACTAAGGAACATGAGTCGGGAGTACCTGTCTATGTGAAGTGGAGAGCGAAAGAAACCAGCTCTTTACTTCACCAGGTTAACTGAAGAGGAGGGGCAACAATCCTGATCTCCGTGAAATAAGGAATCATCAAACGAAACATCTAAAATTTTGAAAGTTGTGTCGAGAAAAAAAAGCAAAATTCTCCCTAGCCTATTCTTTTCGAACACAAAAGAGTTTAGAAGCTAAACGGCAGAAATATCTCGTCGAAAGAACCGAAAATAAATGACTTACGGGGGTTGGTTCTTCTGGCACATTCCAAATCCTCAAGATTAACGTAAGTTTTTCCGTCTGAAGCACAGATTTCTTTGATAGTCAGAGAGATTGGGCAAAGTCTATGATCCGTTTGATGGTTCGGATGATGATGAGGAGGTGATGCCATTGAAACTTTAAAAATAAGAAAAAAAAGCACTCAACATTAGTCTTTTAATAATAATAATAATAATAATAATAATAATATAAGCACAGCAATAATAAATGGTTCAAACTATTTAATCAAATGATTAATCCAACCATGGTATATAAGCTTCCACTAATGATTTAAAAGTTTATAACCAGATAAACAAACAAACATGATTGATTGAATGAACCATTTGGGTTGAGTGGTAAATATTTAACCATGATTGGTGTGAAAAAGTAAAAATAAAATCGCTTCAATATCCAGTCGAAACAACAACGGGACACTTAATTGAATCTACAGGGTGTCCCAAAAGTCTCCATACATAGGGAAAATTAGCACTTTCTAGCAAAATGTAACTTTATTTACAAAACATTCTCTACATGATTGCCATTTCTTTGTAAACACACACGGATGCGTCTCTCCCACTCATGGTGAACTCGTGTTAACACATTTGGTGTTATGAACGTAATTGCACTTCGAATGCGTTCCTTTAGGCGATCCATGTTCTGTATCTTTTCCTGGTACATTACGTCCATAACACCAAATGTGTTAACACGAGTTCACCATGAGTGGGAGAGACGCATCCGTGTGTGTTTACAAAGAAATGGCAATCATGTAGAGAATGTTTTGTAAATAAAGTTACAGTTTGCTAAAAAGTGCTAATTTTCCCTATGTATGGAGACTTTTGGGACACCCTGTAGGATGGGGTTTTATTCTCTTTAGAGCCAAGATAATAATTCTACCTTAGGTCTAAATAACTAATTTTTCGTTTTAAAAAAAGACTTTTTCATTTGCTTTAACAAAACTGTTTCCTTATTACAGAATTAACAAAAAATGGTTGAATTACAACCTAATTTTTTTTCATACTGCTTACACAGGGTGAGCGAAAAGTCCCTGTGCACCTGTCCACTTCCAACACAGTGCAGGTACAGGTTCACGACACTTCTTGCAGGTGCGCAAGGACTTTTCGCTCACCCTGTATTACGGTTAAAACCACAACAATACATATGTGTTAAAATAACAAAATTATTTGTAAAATCAAAAGATGTTATTGCGAATTTTACAAAATATTTTATTTTTTAACTTAATTTTTAAAATAATAATAAATAATTATAAACTTTAAAAGATTTTTGTTTCAGTTTATGCCAAAAAAACAAACAATAAAAGTAATATAATTTTTCTGCAATAATGCATTTATTACACAGGGTGAGCCAAAAGTCCTGCCTAAAAAAAAAGTAACTATATATATAAAAAAATAAAATTGTGAGGCAGGACTTTTGACTCACCCTGTATATTAAAATAAAAGTACAAATATTATTTACTAAATTTTTATTATATAAGAATAATACTCCTATTTCATGGAAATAATAATAATAATAATAATATTGCTACTTTGAATGTATGATTATTGAATGTGACAAAAATTACTTCTGCAATAATGCATTTATTACACAGGGTGAGCCAAAAGTCCTGCCTAAAAAAAAAGTAACTATATATATAAAAAAATAAAATTGTGAGGCAGGACTTTTGACTCACCCTGTATATTAAAATAAAAGTACAAATATTATTTACTAAATTTTTATTATATAAGAATAATACTCCTATTTCATGGAAATAATAATAATAATAATAATATTGCTACTTTGAATGTATGATTATTGAATGTGACAAAAATTACTTCGACAAAACTGATTTTGTTAATTTAAACAAACAATTTTTTGTGAGTCAAAAAGAGACAAACACTCACCATTCAAAATGGCTGCCAACACCAAAGCCAAAACGTAAAGGAACTTCATTTTTTATTTTGGTTATTGATATCTAGAAAGAAAAAAAACTCTTTACCTCGAGTGCGTCGTAATGTAGTGGCTAATGCTCTCACCTTTCATTTAAGAAGTCGTGGGTTCGAACCCTGGAGGGTCGGTGGTTTTTATCGTGAAAAGTCGTGCGGATTCATGCGGGATATATATATATATTTATATATATATGAAAACCACCGCAAACTTCACGGATTTCACAAAAACGAAAAAGTAAACAGTCGACAAAAAAAAAAGGGTGTGCCAACGTCCCCACTAGAATATTAATGGAAGGTATAATAAAATGTTTGGCCAGTTTTGAGGGATCAAGAGAAAAGTAATTTGACCAATTTGAAAAACATGACAAACCTCAGCAATGATCAATATTCTTTCTCTGTGCTTCCAACACCAATTTAACACGATTTTGAAAGGAACACAGGAGTCAACTAAACAACCTTTGTCAATCACCATGCTTTGCAAATCCTCTTTGATCACTCTGACCAACGTTTCTCTTGAATTTCGGTCTTGACCACCTCAGATATTGCAGAGAGCTACTTCACATCGTTGTTTGGCAAATGCACCCAGATTTTCGCACGGGTTTAAATCGAGTGAGTTTCCAGACCATTATCTGACTGTTTTTACATTATTAACATTGCTGCATGGCAACATTTGTCAAAACTACACAAACATCCCCAAAACTGAGAAATACTGTAATTTTGTTAAATCCCTTAAATGTCTATATGCAACACTTTATGAATAAGAGAATTGACATATGTAAATGGCTTCACAGCCGATAGTCTACTCAGGAAATAAATATTACCCAAGGGCACGAATTTTGGCTCTCCACACACACACACACACACATATATATATTATATATATATATATATATATATATATATATATATACTACAACTCAAAATGGTTCCCTGAGAAACTCTCATGTTACACGCAGACCGTACATGGAACAAGAAACTCTTCTGGAAAAATTGCATCCACAATCCACTATACATAGTTCGAATAAGTAATAGTAAATGGCAAATACTGATGTTTTTCTCTTTCATGATAGAAACCCAAAGCGGGCAACGGGCCACTAGTCACCCGTTGGGCTTCCATCATGAAAAAGAAAAACTTTAGTATTTGCCAGTTACCATTACTTATTCGGACTATAGTGGATTTAATTATCCCATAAGAGTTCCTTGTTCCATGCATGGTCTGTGTATAACACACACACACACACATACATATATATATATAGTAAATCCTTTTAAATCGAAGTAAAGTTAAGCTTACCTTAATTCGCACGAGACTGTTTCTACACTGAATGATGCGAAAGTGATGAACCCACTCTTTATATACGTTTCATACAACGCTTAAAAAAAATATATATTTGTGATTGCCATTTGTATCTAGTGACGTCAACCACGAAATAATTATGGGTTTGGGAATTTCCACGAAGAGCGTATTATTTTCCTTTAGATATATATATATAATATACATAGTGTGGTGCATAAATGTGTTTCATAAATCGCAGGGTGTATTCTTGAGACAAAAGTAAAGAAAAAGGACCATATAAACATAGGTCGAGAAACCCGTAGGTTTCGAGCTATAACTTTTTTTAGAATTACTCAAGTTTAAAACCACGCGTTGACCTACTCATTTTTCTTACCTCTTCGTACCCTTAGATCGATTTTCGTTTTATATTTACAAACACCCAAAGCATTGAATCTTATTTCCCTCATAAAGAAAAATTCCATGATACGCTCATGTCGTCTGTCGTCTGTCTTTTAAAGAGCATTCGCTGTCGGGAGAACTACATTGGCAACACTTGCCGCCAATACAAACTCGGAATAGATGAACATAGAGGAGTTTCTAACCGTACTTCACGCCCTCTTTAGAGGGTAAACCTTCGAAATCCCCTATAAGAGATCAGTGCCTCACTACAAATCACCTCATTCACCCCTCCTCTTTCCAAATAATAAACACCACCACCACCACCAACAACAACAACAACAACAACCATCTAACCGACTTTCGCATTGTAGAATCGTTACAGATTCAAAAGCTAAACCCAGCCGAAGTCCAGTTCCGTGTTCGATCTGATTATCACATAATAACACCGGTTTTGTAGTCTTGCCATTTTCAGTTCTTTAATTTTTAAATCTTTTTAAAAATTTCAAGTTTTTGTATTATGGCTGTGTGCCAATATTTATTATTATGAGACACACTCAGGAATTTATAAAGTAAGTTTTTAGAATTAATTCTATTTTTATTCTTAATTTCATTCCATAATAGTTTTATTTTAATATTTTGTACTGCCATTTTTACATTCTTAATATTTTATAATTTTGAAGCACTGATGATGGAACAGTGCTTCAGAAACGAATGCTTACGCGTATTAAACAAGAATGATAAATGTTTGGGTTTTTCCGTTCAACCTTAAACTGCCCTTCGAGCCTATGAAGAAACTTTCAAATTAAATTATTTTATACCGGGTGGGCCAAAAAAAACTATTACCCTGATTTTGAACAATATAATTTTACCTTTATCAAATGTTATTTGTACGATCAATATACGTGTCCTGTATAGAATTTCATGGTCTATCTCGTGGTGAAATTGGATTTTTGCTAACTGTAATCATTATTTTGTAATTCGCTGTTATACAGACACGGGTAGAAAAACTTTCTCTTTCTATATAACTACCTAATTGAGTCCAAGATTATGTGGAATGTGCCCTCCTCCATTATCAATGCACGCGTGCAACCTGCTCGCCATTGATCTACCGCATCAACGATTTCTTATTTTGATCAACAAAAACAATCTCTGACTTCCCTAACTTTGAAATAAAGCTGGAAACCATGACTTTTTGAGAAAAATGCGGACGTTCCTTGCAAAGTCGATTTAGGCTGATAGATTTTTTGTCCTGTCTTCCATAAACTCGGTCATTTTGTGTGCTTATTGTTGAAGCAACCGTAAAGGTCTTCTCGTCGCTGAACCATATTTTCGACACTTCTCTGTCTGGGAATCGATCTAACAGAGCACGACATTTTTCAACTCTTGCTTGCTTATTTGATGCAGAGACTTTATGAACTTCGACTCTTTTAAAACATTTAAGACCCAGATCATCATTTACTATACGACGAACACTAGAGCGAGAAATACCAATAGTTTTTGAAATTTCTCTAACGGACTTGTGGGTGTTGGGCCGCTCTTCTTGACTGCATATCATGGATGAAATTGTGTCAATATTTTCCTTAGTACGTGATGTTTTTGGCCTTCCACTGCCTTTTTTTCGTTTGGTCGACCCTGTGATATCGATTTTCTTTATGAGATATTGAAGTCCATGTATCGTCCATCGATTATTTGGAAACTCTTCATTCGTTTTGTACCCGAGTGATTCTCCTTACGCAGGTTCAATATCAATGCTTCATCTTCCAGAGTATTTCATTATGTTATAACTTGTTCACCAACTATAGCAGAATGATGGTCTGAAATGAAAAAGGAAATAAATGAATTATTTTGTGTAAAAATTAGGAAAATTAATTGTTCATGGAGAAAGTGACTGTTATCTGAAAGTATCAGTTGCTGACTTTGACCGTCTTTCAATTGAGCACCATATTCTGATACCTCCCTCCAGTTGTGAGCCTGTACCTTTACTCCTGGGGCGTTGAATCTAGATTCAAAGCCAGCGTTTGAAAGAGTAAAAGTATGGGTACAACATACGACCTTAGCAGTAAGATCAATATAGAGGGTGAGCCACAATATTTTTTTCAAAAGTTGGGTAATAGTTTTTTGGCTCACCCTGTATATATACTGTATATATAATTCAGGGTGATCCATAAAAACAAACTTTCAATATTCTTTGCTCCCACCGTGACATTTGTTTCTATGCGGTAGATATTACCACATGCAAAAAATTATGTCCAATGAAAAATAAGCTTATATAATTAGCCTCGCGAAATGAGTTGAAATATTATATCTTTCACTCTTCGCTTCTTGAACATGGTGCAGTATGCGTGGTGCACTTCAGATAACTTATATGGTCTTATTATTAAGACTCGTGTTGAAAGTACAATGGTTTATACCTTCTTCAACCATTGTCATCATCTGCATGGGAGATCGTCCGGAAAGGGGAATACGATTCCGAGCTCCCGACTCTTTTCACCACGCGCGCCGGATGGCAAAAATTTTATATTGTTTCAATATTTACTTATTCAAGGGGCAGTTTAGGTTTACCATCCACAAGGGGTTAGCTGTTAAGCAATGTAGTCTGTTCATCTGTCTTGTCTACATGAAGATGTGGTTCACTGATCGAATAGGGATGTATTATTTATTGTATTATGTATTATTTCCATTTCGTGTTCATTTTAATATTATTGTTTTCTACTTTGCAGAAATTTTGTTAAAATTAGATCGAATAGTTTATGTTCAATTATGACGACTCGGAAGAAAGCTGAGATTTGGTTGATAGGGCAACCACTAGAGGAATTTCCAAAACAACAACAACTTCCAACCAAACGGTCGGTTTTGCGACGTTTCCATCCTGTGCGAATCGGAAAACCGACCCTTTCTATCGGGGAAGCTGCCCACGCAGTGGTGGAAGAAATCATAGAGACGTGGGAAAGTGGTGGAATCCCAACCATGAGAAAAGATCACGCGATTACTAAACTGGAGAAACTCTATGCCACGTACGTGAATTTGAAGAAGAATAAACGTAAGAAGAATAATCCGGGAATAGTAAAACAGCAGGAATCATTCAGCAAGGACAATGAGATTATTTGATATAGCGGCCCAAGATGCTCTGGAGCGGATCAAAATTGCTGAAGATTTACGCTTCTTGGAAGATCAGAGGACGAAACGGATGATGGCAATGACTACATTGGATAAGAAACTGTCAGAGAAAGTAAAACGTTCACGGCAGAAAAAAATGGATGAGATGGGGAGGAAAGAATCAGCGAAGATGGAGCGTGAGACCCTCAACAAGACAGTCAACTACCATCATCCTCGTCGTCGACAGATAATGACTCGGATGATACATACGGTGCCAAGATCAAGCATGACAAGCCGAATCCATCGAACCCTTGCGAGAAAATTAAGGTCATCACTCCCGAAGTAGCAGCAACAGTGGACCGAATTAATATCTCCGATCGGAATGCAATCTTTTTTTCCTTGCGTTCACATCAAGAAGTCTGGGAATCTCGCCCGAAGAACTTTCAATATCCAGGAGTCAATTCCGGAGAGATCGCCAACGGCAAAGGCAAATCTTCAGTCAAACTTCTCGAATACATTTTATGCCAGAGGTTCCATTGGTGGTCCACTGGGACAGCAAACTGCTCTCTGAGTTGACTGGATATAAGCACAATAAAACAGACAGATTGTCGATTCTCGTATCAGGACTGGGGATCGACAAGCTCTTAGGTGTACCTAAGATACCGCGAGCTATGGGAGAGGACATGGCAGGTGCAATATTCAAGACCCTCCAGGACTGGAATCTTCTGCACCACGTCGTCGGAATATGTTTCGATACAACTGTTTCCAACACAGGAGGCCACACAGGAGCATGTACTCTCCTGGAAAAACGATTTAAGAAGAAGCTGTTGAACCTGGCTTGTCGTCATCATGTACATGAGATTATTATAGGTGATGTCTTTACTGAGCTATTTGGTTCCAGCAGTGGTCCTGATGTGCTCATCTTCAAGAGATTCCAGAAGGATTGGAATTCTATCGATCAAGCAAATTACCAAACTAGCCTCATTCCCATTGACGTGTGTGATGTCATCCTTGAATGGAAGAATGAAGCCGTGGAATTCGCGCGGAATCTACTCTCTGGTCCCTCTCAACCGCGTGATGACTATCAAGAATTTTTGGAAATTGTCATCATCTGCTTGGGAGATCGTCCGGAAAGGGGAATACGATTCCGAGCTCCCGGAGCTTTTCCCTACGCACGCCGAATGGCAAAAATTTTATATTGTTTCAAGATTTACTTATTCAGGGGGCAGTTTAGGCTTACCATCCACAAGGAGTTAGCTGCTGAGCAATATAGTCTGTTCATCTGTCTTGTCTACATGAAGATGTGGTTCGTCGCTCGAATACAGTCCACGCCCCTTTAAATGATCTACATGCTCTGACCAAACTCCGACGATACGGTGAAGTAAATGAGAAAGTTTCTTTGATAGCATTCAAAGCACTGGAACGGCATCTGTGGTATATAAGTGATAGTTTGCGATCTTCGGAGACCCTGTCATCGAAAAATCCCAGTGATACCAAACTGGCAATGGTGGATACTCTTAAGAAGCCTGTAAGTAAAAACAGTGCTGTTAAGGTGCAAAAGGGAGACAGAAGGATTTTACATTCTGCCATAGATCTGGACCGATTCGTTACAGTGTCTTTGTTCCAAAGACTTGGCATTAGAGCAAAGTGGCTGGAAACTCACCCAAGGACGTGGCCCAGTGATGAGGACTATAAGAAGGGGCAAGAGTTAGCGAAAGCTCTGAAGTCGGTCAATGATTGTGCAGAAAGAGCCGTGAAACTTGTCGAGGACTTCAACTGGGTAAGAACAAAGGATGAAGGTCAATTCCAGTATCGTTGCAGGTGGTAGAGCATCACAGGAAAGAATTCCCAACTTGCAAAAAAACAGACCTGTGATTTTCTATATTAGTCTAATAATTTGTGTTTTTCTAATTTGTTTTTTATAAGCTCCACCACTTGAGAATTACCTAATAAAAACTTATTTTGAAACTTTAGTTTTACTTCGCGACCTCTAAAGTACATTGCTATTTTCTTCATTTTTTATAAGAAACAATTGTTTTACTATTGTAACAAAATGAAGGGGTGAGACAAGGGATATCAAGAGAACTATTTTTTTGCTTTCAGGTGGACCACCCTAATATATATATATACGGTATATATATATATATTTGATTGTAAATTCTGTTTTATGGTGTGTGTTTAATTATGTATCTCGCCATTGATATATCTATAAATCATTTATCAAGATTTCTCCAGGATGCGCATAGAGAATCTGATTCTTTCCTTACGTCAGTTGCCTCTTTAACCCTCATCAGGAACCATTATGGGGGTCAAAACACTGAAAGAGATGATATTATTCGTTAAAAGTTCTTAAATATGAAATGCAACGTTTCATTCATGCCATTGTTTCATTACAGACTTTTTATAGCACCATTTTGTAAGATTTTAGGCCAGGGGTCATATAAGACCCCCCCCCCCCCCCCGTGGTTCCAACAACGTAAATAAATTGAAGGTTCCTGACTAGGGTTAAAATCTTCGACCAATAATTTTTGTAAAAGTACAATAATGCTTAAATATTGTGACGAGGGGATAAAGACGACGGTGTTCAGTTTAAATATAGAAGCGTATTAAAGAAGACTTATATTGACTGAATTGCCTTAAATTCTTCAAATTACTATTTAATGCCAGACTCCTCGTATCTCTCTCTATACCAGAGAGAGTACCACAGTTAATGACTGAAACAGTATTCAATGACGAAGATACAAATCACGGACTAATACTGGTAGGCGGTAGCGTAATAGCGCTTCCAACCAGTGTTGGGCACTAAAGCGTTAATCCGATAACAGTTAATTAACGAAGTTAACTTTTTTTAACGGACTATTAACGGAAGTTAATTTCCATTTATCGTTATCGGACCAGTTAACTTCCGATAACTCGATATTTAATCTGTTAAAGTCCGTTAACACGTTAACTGCGAGGAGTCATTCACGGAAGATCACTGCTCCGCGAATGAATTCAAACCGCCATAACTTCAGTCTGCTTCCAGATCTCGCAAGGGGAGGTTGTGCGTTTTTATTGAAGGTAAGAAGGTTCTTTTAACGTTAGTAAAGGTCCTATAATATTATATATATATTAATACGTATGGAGATACGTATGGTAAAATGTACGGTTGAGAAAAATTAATTTATAGTAATGACTAATGAATAAATATTTTTACACTGCGTTAGTAAATCTCTAAAAAAGTATATATAGTATGTAAAATTTGAATAATAGTTTTTATTCACTGATTGTAATATTGTCGTCGAATTAAATAACAATTGCGTATATTACATAGACAAAATATTTTATAGACAAAATAATTCATGGCCAAAGTATTTTTCTATGGGTTTTAAAGCTTTTTCCCTTGATTTTTTTAAATGTTAGTAAAGAAATAGTTATCGTTAACGGATTATCGTTAACTTCCGTTAACTTTGTAGTAAAATTATCGGATTATCGTTATCGGAGTTAAAAATTGGGGTTAACGGATTATCGTTATCGAAGTTAACTTTTTGGTTAACGGTGCCCACCACTGCTTCCAACCAAGCAGATATTAAAGGTGTTTACTCGTCTCGAAAAAACAAAGAGCAAATAAAGAGGAGAGAAGCGTAATTCACACTCAAAAAGTGTGTACAAAATATTTGATTATACTGTACCTAATCTTTTCTGAGCTCCACCTTCTTTGTCTCTTTCGAGTGTTTCGAGTGATTTGCCTTCTTTCAGGGCGTGTGGTTATATAGAAACCATTGAATGTGACTGCCTAATTGAAGATTGAGCGAAAAAAACCATTCAGTTGCCAAGGTTTTGCCGAGAAACTTCAAATTAAGGAACGTGGAAAGCCACGCCTGAATTACCAGTTTGTTTGTGACATGTAAATACCGCAATCAGGAAGACACAAGGCATTTCTGCGTTTCAAATTACTTGAAGCACGAGTTGTTGACTGGGTGTCTTAAATTAAATAAACTTTTCTGCTGGACTTGTGCACTTTTTAGTGAGGAAAAATCCGCTTGGTCCACGGAGGGGTTGAACAATACTGTTGCGTTAGCTCATTCTTTAGGCAAACTTGAGAAGTCCAAAAGTCATATTTCTTGTGTTTTTACTCTGTGCACGTTTGGCAACACCCGAGTGGACCTACAGTTAGATGCGCAAAAATCTCTACATTTCAAAGCATAATGAAATAGTGAAGAAAAATGGCGATGTTCTGGTAAGACTGATCGACGTTATTTGTCACTTAGCTAGCAGGAACTTACCTTCCCCAGGTCATGATGAGTCAGAGAGTTCCTTAAACAAAAGAAACTACGTAGAGCTCTTGAACTTACTAAGAGGCTACGATCATTTGTAACCACCAGTAATCCCTTTACTCCCACTCGCACCTCTCCCGTCCTGAACCCGCAATCTCGGGCTTATTATGGTAAGTACGGTAGCCATGTATAGTTAGTTTAATTGTATATGTTATTTGTGTTCTCTATTGATTTATTTAATTTATATACAGTATATATATATATATAACCTTTGGTTAGCTTCCGCCCGAATTGTTCATTCTGACGAAGGTCAAGCTTTTCACTCCACCTTAGACCTACAGTTTAACGTGGAATCCGAACCACGTCCCATCAGCAGCCCAGCGTCTTAACCACTAGGCCACCTAGGGTACCCATTTATCTACCAACCACTTTCTTTATTGTGTGGAAGGATGAACAGCTGGGTTTTGCTGCGCGCCGGCTGCCGTCGGGTCTCGAACCCGGGGCCGATGGATTCGTAGTCAGCGACGCTAACCACTACACCACCGAGGCGCACATATATTATATATATATGAATAAGTGCGATAAACCAAGGCAGGTGATCAGGCTACGCCATTGCCCTCTGACTATACCGTTGTATCAGGCCCGTAGCCAGAGGGGGGGACGAACGAATCCTTCCCCCTTTGACAGAAAGGTCCACTTTTGTAACCATAGTTATAACCAATGATGTGATATTATAATATATAACATCATTTAGTAAATAAACACTATTTTTGCATTTTTTTCAAACCACAGACTACTCTAAACTAATCTAAACTTAACAACTCTAAACCCCCTCCGCAGCGACTAAGTCGCTGCACCAAAAGGTCCGCCTTTCTACAATTTTTACCCCTCCTCCCCCTTGGGAAGTCCTGGCTACGGGACTGTATATATATATATATATATATAAAGAGAGAGAGAGAATGTAGAAATCTAGGAAGAGAGAGAGAGAGAGAGAGAGAGAGAATGTAGAAATTTAGGAAACATTTTAACAAAACTTCCTTTTTTTGTGATGATGCAGTTTTCAGTGAAGGGAGATTGAGTGACTCCAAATATGGGATGAATATCTCGCAATAACCTTTTGCAAAACGGTAATAAAAAAAGAAAGCACAAAAACATATTTTTCTTTGTTCGACGAATATTTATTTATTTTTTTTTACGCGAATCTTTTATTTTATTTATTGATTAATTTACGATAATTATGGAAATTTACGACAATTATGGAAATTATTTGGGATAATCTTGATGCGTATTTTTTTTCAAACCTTTAATAAGAAGAATAAATGCGCTGACTACGTCGCTGACTACGAATCCATCGGCCCAGGGATCGTGACCCGGTGACAGCAGGCGGCGCGCAACAAAACCCAGCTGTTCGTCCTTCTACAGTCTACACGATAAAAAATTTGGTTGGTAGATAACCACTAGGCTACCCAGGGTACCCATTTAAGATGCCGGGCTGCTGGTGGAGCGTGGTTTGGATTCTACGTTAAAAACTGTAGGTCTGAGGTGGAGTGATAAGCTTAACTTTCGTCAGAATGAGCAATTCGGGCGGAAACTAGACCAAGGTTAACCAAGGTTGATAATAATAAAAAAAAATAACTTGATTAATATAAACTCTAATAATTCTTACTCGTAATTTATTATATATCAATAATAATAATAATAACCATTTGTTTTATTTTTTAATTAAGAGCTCAGTTAAACCTAAACAATAAACAATACGTGAAGCAGCAGCGAGCCTTGTTCCTCGAGACCATGACTTCGCGGGCGACATACAAGACAACTTACGAGAGCATTGGCCGAAATAATACCTAGAAAAGAGAGAGAGAGAGAGAGAGAGAGGAGAGAGAGAGAGAGAGAACATCGCGGCGAAGAGACAAAGAATGAAGCTGAGATGTTAAGTAGGAAAGTTGATAAGAGGAACGAGATTTTAAAAATGCGATTTTTTTTTACCCAAAGCGAAAGAGATACGATATAAATATCGGTATAATACGATATTTTATACTTCAAAGTACACCAGGTAAGCGTACGTACGGTGTGAATGAACTCTGTAACTATTCTCTTCATTATACGTTTCCCTACTTTCCTGTCAATCTTCTTCCACGACTATTTTCTGTCAGCATTGACGAAGCCTTGTCCGTTCTATACTTTGCTCTGACTACTATTTCTGTGTGAAAGATTTACGCGTCCGTAAGTGTGAACATGGTATAAGCGTTCAGTATGCTCTTTATTTTCATTTGTTTTTCCGTTTTTCCTTCATCTTCTCTACTTCTTTCTTGGGCTAACCTAGAGTGGATCTTAGGGGTCTTTATTAGTCCGTAACTCTCTAAAGTTTGTAAATGTCATTAATATAAGGAAGAGGTATACGCAAAACACACCGTCTCAAATCAGGTGCAATCACGGCTTTTATAAATTATATTTCGAAAGTTTTCATTGAATTACACCGAATAGAAAGTACAACACTTATTCTTTCCAACTTCTTATTATTGCTACTATTTCTATTATCTTATTTTTTATTTGTAATGATAAAAAATTAATCGAATGCATTAGCTGAAATGTATTGGCCACTAAAGTTAATGGATTTAATATTAAGACTCTCGAAAGTCTCGATATTAATCCATTAACTTTAGTGGCTACCACTTTGTGTCAGCTTTACCAGATTGGGCTAAAAGTCGCAAATTGAGTAGCGCGGGTAATCAATAAAATTACAAACACGGGTAACGTGAAAAAATGTTAATAAGAAATTGACAAAAAGTTGAAGCACACAAAGGAATTTCATACCTGTCTATAAAAACTGTTCAATTAATCCGCCATTTTGTTCACCCACACATTCTAGTTGATGGATTAGAATGTCTACTGCCCGACGCAACTCATCCAAGGACACATGCTCAAACTCTTGTGTGATTCTTTCTCTAAGAACTACGAGTGAATCAGGTTTATTAGCATGGTAGACGCGAGCCTTTTGCATCTCCCAAAAGTTATAATTAATCAAGAGGGTTCAGATCAGGCGAACTAGCTGGCCACCTCTCACCTCACCTGGCCTCCTCTCTATCGTCGAATGCGTTTGCCACCCGTTCTGCGCGTTGTCCCACGAGTGAGGAGCGACCAGATTTACTGTAGGTTCATCGTGAAGTGACTTTGTTGTCTCAAACTTGGTAATAAGGCGAGAGATTGCAGTTGTACTAAAGGGATCCTTGTGGAGTCCATGTTTGGTCTTGTAGGCTCTCAATGTCGCAATTGGAGACTCACCATTTCCATAATACAACTTTACTATTTTCAATCGGGTGTCGAGGTTCAGAGACATTCTAAAATATTTTCGAATGTGAAGCAAGCTATACAAAACAAAGTGATGCAATGTTAATTCCCCTTATATACGTACAACATGATAAAATATTTTATCGTCTTAAATATGATTGGCTGCTTAATATAATTAATTAAAAACCTGCGCTACTTATGAAAAACCCTTTTATATATATATATATATATATATATATATATATATATATATATATATATATACACACAGGGGCGGATTTAGGTTTCCTAGCGCCAAGGGTCATAATGATTTAGCCGCCCTTCGGACACTGACGAAGTTACCATTTAGCAATAAATAGTTATTTGATATAAGGGTTTTCAGTAAAATGCAGTCAAAAGGTTTAGGCATTTACTCTAGCAAAATATATCTTAACATATGCGGTAAGATATTTTTATATCAATCATAATATATTATATATATTATGATAAAATATATATATATATATATATATATATATATATATATATATATATATAATACCCCCGCAAGGGGGTTCTAAGCTCGTACTCTTGAGTGCTCTTTGTGCTCGTTTGTACGTGCTTGTTCCTGGAGGTTTCACGTGCGCCCTCCCGGCCCTAGCACCCAAGGATGATGGGGCTCGACCCTGCAGTCCTTGTCATCCTTTGGTCTTTTTCCACTTCGACTGTCCCCTCTACCCTTCCTTTTTCCTCTGTCTTTCCTCTCACTTTTTCTTTGTTTTTCCGCCGAGATATGCCCTTTTAAATAGAGGCGAATCGGTTCTTCCCGAACTTAAAAAAAAAAAAAAAAAATATTATAATACGGTCAGTGATGTCAGAAAATCGTCTCAACTCTTTAGCTATCCTTAATAATTGCACTTTAATTTTTATTTAAATTTCTATTCATTGGATGTTTAAGAATAAAAATTAATCACTGGACATGTTTAACTGGACATTTAATTTGTATTTAAGTATTTAGATTTAAAATATTTAATTCATGCCAATTTGTGCCAATTGTCATTAATAAAAGATAATCCTGTGGTGCAAGGCACTACAAGGTCCTCCGTTCTTCCGTAACTCAGTGTTAAATTTCAGACAATTACCTTCAGACCAATTGTACATTCTGATCATGTTTGTTTGTAGAGATTCTATATCTTCTGGGTTTCTTAGTTTCTATTTGTTTTTGTGTCATTAGCAAAGGATGTTACTGCGCTGTCACTGGTAACCTCCTCATCTATATCAGTTAGTATGATTATGAAGGGTAATGGAGCTAATACTGTTCCCCTTGTAATTCTTCTTCAAAGAACGCGTTTTCATCGCATATTAGTTTATCAATTTTGGGGATACTGAAAGATGATTCATACTGAGCTCTTATTATTTCAGATACTTGTTTTAGATCATCGGTTTATGCATTGTTTTCATTCTTCAAAGGTCTGATAGTCGCGTGATCTTTCGACTTCCTTTTCGCAAAATTGTGGAAGTATTTTGAGTTACCTTTATCGCTTCTGGAGCGTCATCTTCTTTCTCTGTGGTTCTTAATTAGATCATGTATGACGTAATTTATACTCTTTAGTTTATCATTTAATATTTTTCCGATATTGTTATCTTTGCAGTTTCTTAATTTTACAGGCACACTTTTTCTCTTGCGGAATATTGACCTCTTTTGCCTCTCGAACCTGCTTTTATCTCCTTTTTTTGTTTTTTTAGTACACGTCTTTCCACAATTTCTAGCGTCTTCTATTCTAAGGTTATTGGCATCTCTTCCGTTGTCTTGTCCTTAAAGATGGTTTTCCACTCTATTGTTTCCATGCTGGATGCAATACCTTCCCAGTTTATAGCTTTGGAGTGAAAATTAAAAATTTCTAATTTGCTTCTTTCTGCTGTGGGTGTTCTTTCCTTTGCTGTTGCTTTTATATTGGTTGTTATTTCAATGATGTTGTGATCTGATATTATAGTTGGGGATATTTCTATGGTATCACTTAGGTTGTTGTTGTTGTTTGTGAACACCAAATCTAGACAGTTGTTTTTTCCTGTATTTTCCGTTATTTCTTACGTTAACATAAATTCATCAGCTAGAGCTTGGAACATTCTTTAAGTTTATTTTAAATTGTTATTAAGCAATTTGTATTTTGTATGTGATTTGGAATTTTATTGTTTTAGCCCTGAAGATGGAATTAGTGCATTCCGAAACGTTGGTACTATTAAACCTTGAGGATGTTTGTATTTTCTCTGGTGTTCTTGTTTATTATTATATATATATATAATATATATATATATTATATATATATATATATATTATACACGGTGAACCAAAAGTAGGTGGACAGTAGGTTGAATACGGTTTGTGTTATATTATATTATAACTATGGTGTTCATTATAACTATGGTGTTTGTGTTTTATTATATTAAATATTATAACTAAATTTATTTAAATTTTATTTTGTATTATAGTATACAAAAAATTAAATATGTATTCTCAAAATAAACGTTATCATTTACTGTCCACCTACATTTGGTTCACCATATATATATATAATATATATATATAGATATATATATATATATATATATTCTACTTTTTTTTCAAATTTTAACTCAAACTTCTTATTTTATCTTTTCAAAGATCTGAGGTTCGTTCATAGCGGAGTGTGTAATGAAGTCTTACACTTTTAAACCACTGTCGGCCCACTCCCAATGGGGTTCAAACCTGGATGAAGGCATTCTCTAAACTTTAACTGAGCATTCCAGAAGTAAATGTATCTTGTATTGAATATTTTGTTATTATTAATAAACATTAAATGTATTTTAAATGTATCTTAAATCTCTCTATGTCATCATTATACCCTTTACGCAATTCATGATTTTTATTTCTACAATTTAAACCAATATTATTCTTATTATTATTCTTATTATTATTCTTCTTATTATTATTATTATTATTATTATTATTATTATTACTTTTTTGTTGTTTCTGCAAATAAATTAATTGTAAAAATATGTTATTTTCACTGTTCATAAATGGGGTTTGGTTAAAGAGGATCTCGAAAAGAATTTTTAAAGAAAACGTAAGGTGGGGGGGGGGGGGGGGGTTCGATCAGCATATAAATGATGTTATACGAGTTTCTCACTAACTCCATGGAGGGTAGAGGGGTAGGATGGAGGGGGGGTAAGAGTTTTATTATGAATACTAAAGGGAGGTTAATACTTTAAACTTTTGGTTAAACTCTTCGCATCATACTAAGCATGAACCCTTAAAACAATTTAGTAATGTTTGTTACGAAATGTTTAGCCAAGTACGAACCTTAATTGGTTTAGAATGCACAAAGCGAGACCAATCTACAACATGGAAATCGAATAAAAGCTAAAGATGGGAATTTTGTTCGAAATATCTTCGTCTTCTTCACTCTTATAAATGTTGAGATCAAATCCTTTTATTTTGCGATAACGTAATCCTTTCACTGTTTTATTTATTTTTATTTAATAACAATAATGGCAACCTCACAACCTAAAATAAAACACAAAAAAACCCGAGTTATTTTAACCCAAATTGGTGCCAAATAAGCTCCGATCCAATAAGAAATTGAAATTATAACATTGCTTTTGAATACTTTTAAAAATGAAAATTTTTGTGGGGGTTTTCGTTATTCTCATAACTACTAAAGTGATGCAATCTTAAGTACTTAATGGAGCGGAGCTTATTTGATACCAATTTCAAGTTAAACTATCTCTTTACCTTTCAACTTTTCAAATGTTCCGTGCGACGATTTCTCATCTCACGAAGGTCAAGTTTGTCGCCCCTCCTCTCAACCTCAACCCCTCCTCTCAGCTGTAGCTGATAGCTGATTGCTTTATATATATATATATATATATATATATATATATATATATATATCAGTGGCGTGCGGTCCATGGAAGAAAGGGAAGCAATGCTTCCCCATTCAAAGAAGAAAATGCTGTATTATACTTTAAAGTTTAAACAGTTCAATATGTGTTAATAATTTGTACAAAATCATTTTATTATACTATTTATCGCATTTGATTGGTAATCAGGTGGATACATAGTATATACATTGGTTGCCGTTCGTGCAAAAACCTTTAAGAAACCCGACGCAAAAAATCTCGAGTTGGACGACAATTGACGAAATGCATCCTTTTTCCCAATGACTTTCGCTTTTTTTTACTGTTACAAATTGTTTCTTTCCATTCTAAAAACTCATTAATGTTTAATAATGTAGTATTTATGAATACAACAAGTTTCATATATAGTTTTTCTACTAAAAAATTCCATGACCATGTTAAGCGAAAAAGAATATATATTTATCGTTATTTTATCCTTCCCTATGTCAAAAAGGAAGCAATTTAGAAATCGCTGTCCAGATCTTATAGTTAATTTTCTTGAAATATCTGGCAACTTTACGTGCTGTCTGCTGTCATTCTCTCATTTAAAGCGAATACATAACTACGCTAGAAATGCGCAAGGGTAAGAAAGGCTTGCAAGTTTAGCTTTAATCTCAATTGAGAAAAAGCTTCTTAAGGATATGAAAACCGATGCCTTTTACGAAGAAATAATAGATATATTTAATAAAAAAGAAAGAAGAATAGAATTAACCTATAAGTAAAGTAAGTAGATGATTATATGTTTTGTTTTTATTATATACGAGTATTTTAAAGTTTTATTTTTATTTTATATAATCTTTGTTGTTTTTGCTTGAATTGCTTCCCCTTGACGAAAAATCACCGCACGCCACTGATTATATATATATATATGCCGGAGTTTTATGGACTGGACGATGGTGTGAGCCAACTGATCAGAAGATTGAATGAGTCGACACAAGCAGTGGTGAGGAAGGGAACAATAGTGACAGAAAGCTTTAGAACGGAAAGCTGGGTGATTCAGGGGTGCCCCCTCTCGCCTCACTTATTCAACTTGTACCTTGAGATGGTAATGAGAGAAGCCTTGGAGGGATTTGAGGGCGGTGTGGAGATTGGAGGACAGAGAATCAATAACCTGAGATACGCAGACGACATCGTGCTGATGGGGGAATCGGTGGAGCAACTACAGGAAATGGTGGACAGATTGGAAACATCGTGTACAAAGTATAAGATGACTATTAACAAAAATAAAACAAAGTCAATGAAGATAGGAAGAAGAGGAGAAGCTATTCGGGTAAGGTTGTCATCAGGAGCGATAGAACAAGTGGACTCGTTCAAATACTTGGGAGTACGGTTCACGGAAGACAGAGATACATTCAAGATGGTGAGTGATAGAGTTGGACTTGGGTACGTTACCTTCAGAAGGTTGACAAAGGTATGGAAAGATCGAAACATCAAGCGAAAACTTAAAAACTGCAACTGCTGAAAACAATAGTGATACCCGCAACCTTATATGGATCAGAATGGTGGGTAATGAAAAAGAGAGAAGAGAAGAAACTATTGGCATTCGAGATGCACTGTCTGAGGAGAATATTGAATATAAGATGGGAGGATAGGTTCAGTGGCGGACTGGCTAGGCTGTCAGTCTGCCATGTGGCAGATGGCCCCCCCTAGAAAAAAGGGAAGTTGGCCCCCTAGACCTGAGGTAAAAAAAATTGGCAGTCAATCTATTATACTCGTATATAAAGTTTAAATAAACATAAGTCAGTTGGGCCTGATGAGATATATCCTAGAATCTTAATTGAGGGTGTTGACAGTATTTCTATTACATGAAATAACTATAATTTATTTAGATTTTTGTAATTATTTGTTTGTATTTTTTTATTTTGTATTTATTAATATTGTAATTTTTTTAAATTTTTTATTTTGTATTTATTAATATTGTAATTTTTTTGTATTTTTTTATTTTGTATTTATTAATAGTATAAAAAGGCAAATGTATTAATAACTTCTTTAATTTGTTAAAATTATTGCAGGTTTTAAACGTTTAGAAAGTAGCAAAAATTAATAAATTTACCAGCCTAAAATACAGTTTTGCCAACCTGCCTGTCACTGCGACATTTTTAACTTCATTAGTTTATTTAATAGTTGCCTACATGCTTCATTAAAATCACTTCCAATTTATCAAAGTAAGTCTCTTATTTTTGTTATTGCTGTTATATATGTATAATTATATTTTACCCATTTCTATGTCCATATATAAAAGATATATAGAGTTATGTATATATTTTATATAAAGCTGCTATATATAGAGATAGATATAAAAATAAATAAGAAAATACATGTAATAGTATTGAGAAAAGATTACAATACACTACATTACAATTACATTACAATACAGTTACAGAATACATATATTCATTTATTATACAGGGTGTCCCAGAATTAACTATCTATTTCAATGAAATCGGACAAATTTAATAAAAACTGACATAATTTTGTGTTTATTACTAAATTATGATACAAAAACAAATAGATTTATAAATCATAAGTCAAAACTTTATTTACTTGAATGTGATAAGCCTTTTTCATCAGTGTCGAACGCAAGATTCTAGGAACTGTTGTCTTGGATATGTTGAGTCTTCGACCGGCCTCCCTAAGCGAAGTTGTTGGTTCATCCTCAAACAACTGTCGTACCTGTTCGGTACTGTTACGTGCTGTCCTTGGCGTCCTCTTCCCACCTCGTCGTGTACGGATCCAGTTCTTTTAAATTTGTTCACAAGTTCACGAATCGCTTTGTCTGTAGGACCGGTTCTGTGGAATCTTCTTGTAAATTTTTCTCTGATTTCATTACATTGCATTCCTTTGATACGGATGTTACAACAAAGATGCGTTCTTGTGTATTCATTATTAATAGGGTTCTGAAAGAGAATGAAAATAAACCTATGAAAAACTATGAAAAAATTATGAAAATAAAATTATGAAAAAAAATTAGAAATTTATACATTTTGAACACATATTAAACATGATAAACATAATAAAAGTGTGTTTTTAAAAAATTTGTCCGATTTCATTGAAATAGTTAATTCTGGGACACCCTGTAGTATAATTCAAGCATTATTTGTTTTGAAATTTGTTGATCTTGATTATATTAAATGCAATTAGTAAATCAGATTAATTTATTTATTATTTCAAAACAAATAATGCTTGAATTATACTACAGGGTGTCCCAGAATTAACTATTTCAATGAAATCGGACAAATTTTTAAAAACACACTTTTATTTATGTTTATCATGTTTAATATGTGTTCAAAATGTATAAATTTCTAATTTTTTTCATAATTTTATTTCATAATTTTTTCATAGTTTTCATAGTTTTATTTTCATTCTCTTTCAGAACCCTATTAATAATGAATACACAAGAACGCATCTTTGTTGTAACATCTCGTATCAAAGGAATGCAATGTAATGAAATCAGAGAAAAATTTACAAGAAGATTCCACAGAACCGGTCCTACAGACAAAGCGATTCGTGAACTTGTGAACAAATTTAAAAGAACTGGATCCGTTCTTGTGTATTCATTATTAATAGGGTTCTGAAAGAGAATGAAAATAAAACTATGAAAAACTATGAAAAAATTATGAAAATAAAATTATGAAAAAAAATTAGAAATTTATACATTTTGAACACATATTAAACATGATAAACATAAATAAAAGTGTGTTTTTAAAAAATTTGTCCGATTTCATTGAAATAGTTAATTCTGGGACACCCTGTAGTATAATTCAAGCATTATTTGTTTTGAAATTTGTTGATCTTGATTATATTAAATGCAATTAGTAAATCAGATTAATTTATTAATTTTTTTTTTTTTTTTTATATTTTAGGTAAGGTGTCTAAAATATTTAGACAGTGGGTTCAGGAATTCTATTAAAAGTCTATATAAAACCATAATATATATGGTTATACTCCTCTTTTGGCGCGCTCTGACGCACCTTGATGCCGGAGAAAAGAGCTGGAGTCGTCATCTTAGTTCGTTCGAAGTTCTACTACGAGTAATACGTATCGGTTTGACTCCGTAATTTTAGCCCGTTATTATTTCAATTAACTTCGTTTTATAATAAAATGCCAAGATTTAACATCATTCACTAATGATTCTAATAAATGTCGAATTCTTTTAAGATCTAGAATTCATTTTATTCACTCGTCGTTCCACCTATATATATATATATATTTATATTTATATTTTATAATTGTTTGAGAACGCCATTGTGGATTGTTTTACACGAGGAGAACCATCCAGGGGTAGCTATTTAGATTGAATTGGAATTTCATTAACGTTCGTGAAGTTGAACCTTCGACAGGTTGACTGGGGTTATCAGCTTGAAACGAGTTAATTGCAATTCACGAGCTTAATCTGGATCTTTTCCGTTTGACTGCCGCCATTGAAACATAATTAAACTTTTTGTATTTTGTATTTTAACTGAAATGTCTTGATGATACAAAATAAGTTACTTTATGAAAAAGCTTTTCTTAATTTCCCCTTCAAATTTTGTTTCTTATAAACAATTTTAATTACTTTCAAGATCCATGCTTAATTTTTAATTTTTAATCGTGTACTCAGAAAAATAAGGGGATCACCTGAAGATCAGGGCCGCCAGCCTTCTTTAGTTAGCTTTATAAGGCTAACTAACAAAAATATCACGACCTAACCTAACCAATCGTCAAGGTCGTACAGTTGACCTAACGATTGGTTAGGTTGGGTCGTGATATTTTCGTTAGTTAGCCTTATAGGGCTAAGTAAAGAAGGCTGGGGGCACTCACCTCTTATGTTATTAAACTTTTTGTATTTTGTATTTTAACTGAAATGTCTTGATGATACAAAATAAGTTACTTTATAAAAAAGCTTTTCTTAATTTCCCCTTCAAATTTTGTTTCTTATAAACAATTTTAATTACTTTCAAGATCCATGCTTAATTTTTAAGTTTTAATCGTGTACTCAGAAAAATAAGGGGATCACCTGAAGATCAGGGCCTCCAGCCTTCTTTAGTTAGCTTTATAAGGCTAACTAACAAAAATATCACGACCTAACTTAACCAATCGTCAAGGTCGTACAGTTGACCTAACGATTGGTTAGGTTAAGTCGTGATATTTTCGTTAGTTAGCCTAAGTAAAGAAGGCTGGGGGCACTCACCTCTTATGTTTCAATGGCGGCAGTCAAACGGAAAAGATCCCTTAATCTGACTAGCGGTATATATTGTGGAACAACCAATTGCATAATGTCGCAAACTAAATCGATACTTTATAGTTAGGCTTGTAAAGACTAACTTATTTGTCAATCTAAATTAAACTGATTTAAATCTACTCAACTTCAGCCTAAATTAAACCGATTTAAATCTACCCAACTTCAGTCTAAATTAAACAATTAAAAGCGTCCAAGTAGTGGGAACCCTAAGTTTTAATTTAAACAATACCTTTTTGAACCTGACGTAAGGGTGGACGCGGGTAGCCGTGGGGATACCCTTTTTAGGCTGCTGAATTTTCCACATAAGGAAATGGAACACATGAAACGGAAATCTGGAGCACAGAAACGGAAAGATAAACGAGAAGCAGAAAGAAATGATTCAGCAAAAAGTGCAGGCCTATAACAGCATTTATGATATCAACACCTATATCTACATGTCAGAAAGAGGAAAGCGACTTACAGAGAAATTCAACTACAACTGTTCATGCTGATACTGTAGATCTAGGACATAAAGATGAAGGTATGCCTAACGTTTTTGAGACTGTAGATGCTGATTTTTATGATTCTGAATTAGCTGGTGGAATAACAGTAACTGAACCTGGGCCTGTACATGTACATAATCAGAAAGATCTAGTAGCTGATTTAAATAATGATGAGAATCAACCAACATTTAGACAGGATAAGCTCTTTCAATATCCTGCACGAACAGATTTGAAATCTTTTTTCAAAGAGCATCCAATTCAGCCACATGATCATGATCTGCCATTTAATGTAAATTATATAAGCGAAAAATTATGGGTGACACTGTCTCACGACACTGGTTAACATATAATAAGAAGAATAGATCACTATATTGTTCATTTTGCTTGGCATTTGAGTCACCAACCTCTTCTAACCCATCTGCTTTTGTGCGAGGATTTAATGATTACAGACGCATTAGCCAGTGCTTATCAGAACATGAATCAACTGGTATACATAGCAAGCATGCTCAGGAATATATCAGTGTAGTAAATGATGGTGGTTTAGCTCGTTTTTTCGCTGCATCATTGCAGAAGCGAAAAGATGAAGTACTAAAGCAGAGAAATATTGTTGCCAGAGTTGTAGATATAATAAAGATGTTAAGTAAACAAGCTCTTCCTTTTCGTGGACACAGAAATGAGTCAGCATATTCTCTTCTTGATGAAACAGAAAATCATGGAAATTTCTTGGCTACTGTGCAGTTGATGGCAAAATATGATCCTATTATGGCTTCTCATGTTTCCATGGTGAAGGAAAAGTCTGAACAATGATGTGAAAGATTGGAAAAACAAAGAAAAGCACAAAGTAAAGGTCGTGGTAGTCTTGTCACATTCTTGAGTAAAACAACCATCTCTTCTTTGACCCAAATTATGAAGAATATGATACAGGAAAAAATTACTCAAGAAGTTGCTAAGGCCAAGTATTATTCCATACAAGTAGATTCAATCTAGGATATTTCATCAATTGATCAATTTAGTATTGTTATTCGATATGTACTAAATGGTACTATCCATGAACGACTACTTGCAATTGTTCCAAGCAATGATGGTACAGGGCAAGGACTTTTTGACCTATTAAATGAAACATTACAACGTCTTGAAATAGATCCGAAAAACTGTTTATCAGATAGCACAGATGGCGCTGCAAGCTACCATGGGCAATATAATGGCTTACAGAGTAAAATTGCTGATGTAGCTGATCAGCATGTTCATGTATGGTGCTATGCCCATGTACTCAATTTAGTAGTTACTGAAACCACGAAGTGTTGTGTACCAGCAGTTTCCTTCTTCAATTTACTCCAGAATTTAGCAAAATTTGTGACGGTATCATATAAGCGAATGGCCCTCTGGATTGAAGTTGTTGGACATCATCTGGGGAAAGAAAAGATGAAACGATTAAAGCTAATTGGTGAAACCAGGTGGTCAGGGAAGTCCAATGCAGCAACTACTATATTTGGAAATTTTGACGAGATATGTATCAGTAATTTTGTGAATCTTCTGACATGTTTATCCATTATTCAAAGGTCTAACAATTTTGATGCAAAAACAAAACAGGAGGCAAATGTTTTACTGTCTAGCCTTCTAGAATTTCAAACAATATTGACAGCATTCACATATTTATATATCTTTCAAATTACAGCCCCTTTGTCAAGCTATCTACAGACAAGTGGCTTAAATATGTTTACTGCATGGAATATGGTAGAAAAATCCATTACAGATTTGAAGAAAAGATCAAGAGAATTTGATAAAGTATATAGTCAGGCTTTGAAATTTGCCAACAAATCCAATGAGCACATTGCACAATTCAATAATGATGAAAATCAAACAGTGAAAATAGATTTTGTAAAAACTGAGTTACCAATCAAGAGGAAACATAAAACAAAGAGAATGGCAGATGAACTAGCTGCTGATGAAAAAAACACATCTGATTCTTTGTCAGACTATCGTGTACATGTGTTCAACTTGACAATGGATCGTGTTGCACAATCACTGGAATCCCGTTTCATTGACCATAGACAACTATATAAGGATATGTCATGCCTCGATCCATCAAATTATGAATATATTACGAAAAATGGTCTTGAAGAAGAAGCATTGGAAGGTATTCTTGAGCTTGCTCCAGGGATAAATAGAAGTGAAGTAAAATTAGAATTGCAGTCTTTTGCATCGAACTTTGAAATATTTAAGCTTTTGCTGAATGATGATAATGCAGAGAGCAGCAGTAAAATGAATTCATGCTCTAAATATTGTGGCAATTGTCCATCATGTGTTCTGTATATTCTTGCATCAAACAGACTTAATGACAAGGCATATGATAATCTTTACCAAATGTACAAAGCTATCTGTACACTGTCTGTGACTCAAGTTCACTGTGAACGGGCATTTTCTAAGCTTAAAATAATAAAAACAAAATTACGAAATTCTTTGTCGGAGGAGAATCTAGAAGCATACATGTTGATGTCTATAGAAAAGGTCATGTTGGATGAGTTAGACATGGAAACTATAATAGACCGATTTGCAAACTCGAGTAATGAACTTAAAAAACTACTCTTAGTATAGCATGTATGTATATGTAGACAGTACTTGTAAAATATTTGTACTTATTGGTAAAATAAATTTATAAAAAAATATTAACTTTTTTTTATTTAAACAAACTTAACTCATAAATAGGCCTATTAGGATAGGACTGGAATTGAATTATGTAATGGGGTTATGAACCCCCTGACCCCTTTGGCAGACAAAATTTTATGAGCCAGTCCGCCACTGGATAGGGTGACAAACCAGAGAGTGAGGGAAATGGCTGGAGTGGAACGGAATATAGTGAAGAGAGTGCACGATGCACAGAGGATATGGTACGGGCATGTTGAGAGGATGGAGGCGGAGAGATGGCCAAGATTGACACTGCATGGACGAGTACACGGAAACCGCCCGAGAGGAGACGGACATGGCTGCGGGGATTCAGCGAGGCTAATGAAGGTTTAACGACCAGAGAGCTGGTGGATCTGGCGAGGGATCGAGACGAGTGGAGGCAATACCGACATATCAGATGGGACCCTACCTGAAACCTCAGAAGGGACATAAGTCAGTTAAGTCAAGTCATATATATATATATATATATATATATATACTGTTGGGAGTAGCTGTAGCGCCGCTGCTTTTGAGGAAAAGTAGCGAAAGTAATAGGGGCGCTACATTTTAGAGGAATTGCAACCGCTACTCGCTACTCGCTAATTTTAAAGTGAATTAAAACCATTTTTGTTCTTATAGTTTACAAAGTAATAATATTACAATAAATAAAAGCAATGAAAAATTAAATTTGGTCCACTAACAACGACGTGGTGGTCCTTAGAAGTCTGCATGCGTTATCAGCTGGAATGGGCTATACTGTGTTTAGCTTGGTCACTATCGAGTGCCTAATGCTGCCGTATAAATATAGTCACACTTATTTTATTACTTTATTATAAATAAATAATGCGTATTTGACTCTTTTTATTACTTTCAGTAGGGTGTGGTCCAAAAGTAGCATGAAGTAGTCCAGTTCTACTCGTAGCACTTATTCCTACAGCATTGTCTATTCCTACATTATTAGCAGTCAAATAAAAGAACTGTGAATTGAATGAACGCAATTTTTACTATCCCATCACTATAAAAGATGTAACCAGATACTAGTTTCTTCCTTTTACCTGCTTTATTCATCTCCTATTGTTCTATACAGTATACACAGGGCCGGATTAACCATTAAGCAAAATAAGCCCGTGCTTAGGGCATCAAGGGAAGGGGGGCACCACAGAAATTTTCCATTGTCGGATTTACCATGGATTTATTATACTATTATAATCGCGGCTTATAGCCTATAAGCTGTTGAAAACTGAATTATATATATTCATATATAGTATTTATTTTTTTTCATTGTTTGAATTTGTAGTGAACAACAACCCTTTTGAGAGAATAAATATATTTCGTTGTAATCACACACTTTACGCTTTGCGTTATTATTTTGTTTATATCAAATCTTTGAGCGCCATATTAAAAATACATATAGATTAAATATTTTCGTGTGCTATAGTAAATGTAAAAACAAGATTCAGTCATGCTGAACTTTATAAAATAATTGTAGAAGACAATATTGAGTGTGCCTTCCCAAATGTAGAAATTGCCTTTCGTATATTTTTAACATTAATGGTCACAAATTGCTCAGCTGAGCGTTCATTTTCTCAGTTGAAGTATATTAAAAATACCAACAGAACAACTATGCAACAAGGCAGGCTGGATGCCTTATCTCTACTAAGTATAGAAGCAGATGTGTTACGTAAGATTAGTTTTGAGGATCTGATCAAAGACTTTGCAATTAAAAAAAGTAGGAGAAAACTTTTCAAATATAAATGAAGTGGAAGTATACAAAAATAAACATTATTTTCCATCTTACTGTAAGTTTTGTTTCATTTCAAAAAATAAAATTTTATTTTATGGTTTATTTTTGTTTATATTTTGAATTACATATATATGGGGCACCAAAATCTTTTAAGTGCTTAGGGCCTCTAAAGGTCTTAATCCGGCCCTGAGTATACACCTTTTTACTTCACACACCTGCTTAGTAACTGAAAGCAACAACTTAGCTACTGAATTTGTAATTTACAGATATGTACATTGATGCTATTTTCTAATACTTGCACAAATTACACATACGTATTAGGGAATTATTATTATTATTCCAATTTTGAATGCTTTTCAAAAGTAGCGGTAGCGAGCTACTTTTCCAAATGAGTAGCTGTAGTGGTAGCGCCGCTATTTTCAGGAGGTAGCGCGCACAACACTATATATGGACAGTATGCTTGCTGGTATTTAAAATGTTTTGCTCCAAAGCTGAAATATTTATGCAATACTTCATTGCAACAATAATGGCCAATATAACGGGCGCAAAGACTAATTTTTATACCTACATCTCTTTATTTTTTATTTCTATACACCCACACCTATCTTACAACTACGCCTATCCTTCTTTATTTCTATACTTATACCTGTTGGGAAAAATTTTAAAATCTATATCTTATAACTTTATTTCTTCGAAAAGGACATTTCTATACTTATAACTTGTTGAAAATGTACTTTTCGATATATATATATATATATATATATATATATATATATATTATGTATCTCTACTGGTATAAAATCTCTTAATAGATCATACTAATTAATTTCTCTCTAATTTTGGGTAAATACGAAGGATGTGTGTGAAAAGTACACTCGTGTATGTGTGTGTGTGTGTGTGTGTGCGGCGCGAGACGTACAATCGTTGATAATTCTTAAAATTTAAATTTATTTATGGCTGATTGCTTTTACGAGTCATGCTCAGTAAATCCCTTCCTGAAAAAGGAATGAAGTCCTCCGTGATTAAAAGTTCTTGAGACTTTCATAATCGCTTGTGTCTGGATTCGATCTCTAAAGTCGGCCCAGCTGCCCAATTTTTTATTGTGCGGAAGGATGAACAACTGGGTTTTGCCGCCTGCCGTCAACGGGTCTCGATCCAGGGGCCGATGGATTTGTAGTCAGCGACGCTAACCACTACACCACTGAGGCGAATAGTGATAGTAATTATAACTTCGATCACACCCCTACAAATTATTGCTACTCTTTGGAACTCATTTCCTGAGGCAGTTCTTCCAACGGATTATAATCTGACAGGGATCAAAAGTCAAAACCAATTAAAATGTACATAAAAATCTTCCTTTTTTCGATGGAGGACACTCAATGTGATTCGATAATAATAATAAGTCCTTGATGACACGCAGTCTATCCTCCGCTTAATTAATGGGTTGCAGAACACACACACACACACACACACACACACACACACACACGCCAGTCCATTTTCTAATGAATTTTTACTGCTGGGGCAAAAGTCAAAAGGGCACCTAATCGTGTAATAAAAGGGCACTTGATAAATGTAAAAAGGGGCACAACAGAAGAAAAATGTAGAATAATCTCATTCGTGCCTTATATGTAGGGTTGCCAGACGTCCCGCATTTGATCCAAAAATCCCGCGTCCCGCTTTGTATTCAAAATGTTTTGCAAAAAATATTTTTTAAGCAAATTTTTTCGGGATGAATTAATTTTGAATTTTCTAAAATTATGTAGGATCCTGTAGAATTCTGTAGTGTTGAATGTTCTAGAACATCCTAGAAATTACATAACGCTTATAAAATGTTGTGACTTGACTCGCAAGGAATTTCAGTTATACTTGAATCAGATGTAGCTAAAATTTTGAAGATTAAAAGTTCAGAAAAATATTGACATATGTCATAATATAATTAGTAAAGCGATGTATACTACAATATTTAATATGCTATGAAAATTTCAATATTATTTACGATATTTCAATATTATGTATAATAATTTCAATATTATTCACGATGTTTAATTGTTAAGCATTATTTTAAATTTTTTTTCTAATTTTGTTTGTTGTAACCGTTCATGAAATCTAGCTTCAATTTGAAAAAAATTTGGTCTTAAAAAAAACCCTCATAAAAATTTTGTCCCGCATGAGCATTTGAAAAATCTGGCAACCCTACTTATATGACAGTAAAGGAAAGTGACCCAAACAAGAAATTAAGAGATTATCTATGAGAGAGTTACAAGGAGTTACAAGGAAAAGAAGTACCTCAAAAGGCCTTGCGGCCCATACCGAGGAGGTGCCAACGGCAACGGGTGCCACGGAAAATTTTGTACACACTCAAATAGTGTGCAAGATTTGGTCTAACCTTTTCTTGAACTGATCCACAGAGGAACTGTTCACAACTTCTGAAGGTAACCTGTTCCACGTGTCACAGATCTTATACGTAAAGTAATTCCCGCACACACTAGTCCTAAACCGTTTCAAATCCAACTTCCAACCATTGTTGCGAGTTGGGTTATCATTTAAACTAAACATACTTCTAAAATCGACATCGTTGAACCCGCGTAAGAGCTCGAAAACCTCGATCAGTTGACCGCGCAGCCTCCGAGTTTCCAGCGAAAACAAGTTCAGGGCGCGTAACCGTCGATTGTAGCCCATATGCCTAACGGAAGGGATTAACTTTGTGGCCCTCGCCTGCACTCGATCCAGCCTCTCAATATCTTTCCTGAGGGTGGGCGACCAGAACTGCACAGCATACTCCAGGTGCGGCCGAACCAGAGAATTGTACAGAGCGAGCACAATCTCCTTGTTCCGAAATCGAAATTGCCTCCTGATATAACCCAACAACTTCTGGGCTTTCTTTTCCATCTCTACGCACTGTTTCATAAACTTAAGGTCGCTGCTAATTAGCACACCAGAGAGAGAGAGAGAGGGCAGAAGATTGTAGTAGCTCTGAAGGAGACTTCATAATATTATTAAGATATATTTCCATGAAAATCAGATCTTCGATGCTGTTTGCAATTGGTTTTCTCTTATGGAATATGGAGACTATCAGTCATAGTAAACGTTTGTATAATAAAAGGGGCATACTATAATATTTCTCCTTGCTAAGAATTTTTCACATTTGATCAGGGTTCGGTCGATTAACTTCCAAAATTAACTAGTTAAGTTAAGTTAATTTGAGATTCTTACCAATTAAGGTAAGTTAATGCAAATTTAAAAAATTAACTAGTTAAGTTAATTTTGAAAGTTAATCAGTTAAGTTAATCAATTAACTTCTTTCTTGGAAGTAGTCCGTAGAATCATCATAACTAATCAAGGTAATGATGAAACTGTAATTATGTGGGATTACCTTGTATGTGTGGTTGTCAATGTCTGATAAATTATATGTATTTTTTTTGCATATCATATAGGGCAAGACACGAGGATAATTTTTTCTATAAGCTTTTATTATTTTTCTGTTACCAAAAACGGAATTTCTGAAACCATTGTTAAGCATCACGTTCGCTGACGGAGTCCTCTCCCTATGCTTGACAAATTTTGCCCGAAGTCAGAGCTGCACTACTCTCAAGTTTGAACTCGTACAAAAGGCACACTCGAATTTGCTCCGATGTCATTGTTCTTCTGAAAAAAAAAAAAAAAAAATTATATATATATATATATATATATATAATATATATATATATATATATTTTGTTCCCTTTTTATATTTTTAATATAACAAATGGATCAAATGTAGAATTCTGACCCCAGCCTTCTTTAGTTAGCTTTATAAGGCTAACTAACGAAAATATCACGACCTAACCTAACCAATCGTCAAGGGCGTACAGTTAACCTAACGATTGGTTAGGTTAGGTCGTGATATTTTCGTTAGTTAGCCTTATAAAGCTAACTAAAGAAGGCTGGGGTCCGAATTCTACATTTGATCCTAACAAATTAAAGTGATTATAACCTAACTTACTTTAATGTATAAAGATACAACAAAAAAAAGTGTGTGCACCTTTTAATTTCACTGTTCCAAAACCGACAATACTTTTCCTTCAACCTGAAATGCAAAAAAAATGCCCTCACACACACACACACACACACACACACAAATTACCCCTCATAACAAAATCTTAAAAGTAAGAAAAGTTTGATGTGAATGGCGCCTTCAGGCTAATTAAATGTATAAAAAGTAAAATAACCTTTTGGAAAGTGTAAAAAACCTGTATACGGACGACTGGTGCGAAATATTAACGTCTCAAACAAATGCATTCATAACATAACCCTGTAAAAAAGTTCGTACATACAGGGTTAGACGTAGTAATATAATAACAGTTTATCGGTTAACTGTAATGTTAATATACAGTGTGTCCCAGAAGTTCTGGCCCATAATATACAATTTGATATTTATAACTCCTGGAATACCCTCTAGACATAGTTTAGCCAAAACACCAAATTACGTTAACGAACATCGATGAGAAGAATTTGTTTACAGATTAAGTCATATCTGGAAACTACGTAAAATCTTCACTCCTTTATAAAGAAATCGCCGTTCCACTCATTTCGGGTGCGAGCAGCTCCGAGAATCATTGCCAACTACATACAGATAGAGAATCAGCTTACGAACGAAGTTTCTGTACGAGTGTACGGAAACAACAATGCTTTCAATTATCTTATTCAATTGAATATATATATATATATATATATATATATATATATATATATATATGATTATTATATACACACAGCATATACAAGGGTATAGCCTGAATTTCTTTTCGGGGAGGCTAATATATACATCAGACATGGGGCCTCGGCCTCGGACCTCAAAAGTGGCCCTGGCCTCGAGGCCAGCTGAAAAGTGGAAAGGCCTCGTGACTTTCGTGAGGCCTTAGGGAATCCTGATTTGTTTTGTTCTGTAATTTTCAAGCCCCGGGAGCGTTGGGGGTGGAGATTCTTCAGGTGAGGACCATGACCTGACAGGTGACCGTGTGTGGCTGCATACTTTGATAAATATTATTCAGACAGGTGATTAGTCAGGCGGCAGTCTTTGATAAATACTATTCAGTTAGGTGACCAACGGATTAGTGACAGGTCACTGTGACGTTAGGTACATAAATATTATATATATGTCGCGGTATATAAATATTATTCAGTCAGTCAGTAGTAGCCCAATTGACTTAATGTAGCAAAACTAGTGTGGGAAAGCAATCTATCAGTTGGTCATCACTTTAACTGAGCTCATATAATGTGTTTGTATTATTTATATAAACTGTTGTACTATATTTATTTCTATAACAAAAAATAGGCCAAACTAGAAAAGAATACCACCTGGTATACTGATAACTAGCTACTAACGTCGATAATTTTTTTTGCTCGTCGTAAATTGTGACATATAAACTTCTAAATAATATGATTTGAAATGAATATATAATATCGGATGCAGACAATAATTTTGCTAATATGGGCATTATAACCGAGATGCAAATTGTTATATTGTTTACAAATAATTTTTTTGGTCTTTTTCATTTACTTTAATAATATAAAGTATTGTACATATAACTTTAAAAATGTTTGATAATGAATAATATCAGGTGAAAATATACTCTTGAATCAAATTACAAATATCAGGTGCAAATATATTCTTAATATTATCGTTATTATATTATTATCGTGTATATATAATTATGTAGTAATGGCATGATATAAACTTCATACCTATAGGCCTACCGTACATCAGAAACATCTTTCACATACAGTACAAGCTACAATTACATTAATTAATGATCTTTGGTAGACTTTAAGACCGCAATTTCTTGTTGTCAAGATACATAAAAATGCAAAACTTAAAAAAAAATAAGGCATCTCCAAATATATCTCTGTTTGCAATGCTCGCAAGAGTCGCTAATAATTGTAGCCATTCAGAAATTATACGATCAACACTTGGTGGGTTAATTAATACAATCTTGAAATATTTTGCTAGATCATCTTCGCATCATAACTTTCCATATTATCATAAATACTTGAAATATTGCGGGTATATTAAAATGAGAAATAAGAACCGCATGAAATGAGAAATAAAAAGTTAGTAGGCTAATGTATAGTGCCCAGAAATCTTGTTCTGGCAACTGTGTCTGACTGTGTGACCCGACAAGTGTAAACACACAGCGTGTCGGTGTTGTGGTGTGGCTGTGTGTGAAAGATGAACGTACTTAATTAATGCTTAATAATTCCCTTTTATTAGGTAAGTGAAGTGAGCTATGTCTTTGTTTATTAATTTTGAGAAGAATCTTGCTTTTCTTTATAGATTTCAAAAAAAGAAGAGATACAGGCTACTGTGGGGTTACGGTAGGTTACCTTTGGAAGAGCTTTAGGCCTAGGCTAGATTGTTGAGCCTTCCCAAAGCATGGAGAAGCTTATTCGTAAAAGATTTCGAAGCGAGTATTTGTACCCAGAGATGCAAATACCGCATTCGTTATTTGCATCCAAATATCACACTTCTGGGTTCAAATATCTCAGCCTAACATCCTAAAGCCTCGTGAGGCCTCCCCTAAAAAGGCCTCGGCCTCGAGGCCTTTGACTTAATGTGGCCTCGTCTCCATGCCTGATATATATATATATACACACACAGTGGGACCTTCTATAACGCGCGGGATGCGTTCCTGAAAAATGGCGCGTTATGCAAACGCGCGCAATGACATGCGCGTTTTACCATAGGGACAATGTTATAAGTTCGGGATGCGTTCTTGCCAAATTATGATATATTTTTCTTAAAGTCAATGTATTATTAATTGTTTAACTCCTTTTACCAAAATATATTAATACGAAATGGATAAAAAACAAATATTCCAATCAAAAAATGTATTTAATAACAAATGTAAAATGCATAATTAAAAAAATGTTAAAGTACATCGAGAGCATCATCTTCTCCGTCATTTTGGGTTGTAGCAGGAGCTGGCTTCTTGAAATACGCCTCTAGCGTTGACTGCCGTGCCAACTTCTTTTTCTCCCGATAAATTGCCTCGTAGCATCGGAGAAGATCCTCTAATTTTCAGTTGAATGTGCCGCTCCGTTCCATGTTGGGATCACTGTCAGCAACATGGCTGAGTTCACACGAACCCAAACACGCGTGCTTCGATTCCGCCTGGCGTCCAGAAACACACGTACGTATGTGCGTGTGTTTACGACAGTTTACGTACCATATTTTTATGGGTTTTTTATTATTTAAAAACCGCGTAACTTCAAATTATGCGTGTAATAACATTTTCATGGTGTTAAAAAATAAATCGCGTAACTCCGAATGCGCGTTATAATATAGCGCGTTATAGCGGGTACGACTGTATATATTAAAAGTGTGTAAATGAGTAAAAACACATTCATAAATGCATTACAATAATTAAACATGTGCTGAAGGTACTTCTCGTCGCTTACTTACTTATATGATAATTTCCAAAAATTATAAGTAAATTATAAGTAGTATCAAACCTATGATTTTATTTCGGGGGAGGGGGATGGACCCCCCCCCCCCCCCCCCCGTAGCCCCTCCCTGTCTACGTCCATATATATATATTGCTTTTTATTCTGCCGGAACGCACCGGTACGGCTTACCGGTACCTTTTAATGAATTGACAGCAAAAATAAACAAAAAGATAATTCAGAGAAATCGCTTCTTCTGATAAAAAGTATTGTTTCTTATTGTTAGAACAACCTTCAAAGCGTAACTTGTCAAATATTATTTAACAAAAATATTTCCCAACGTAATTCTACAAAACAAACAAGTGTCGTTTCATATACGCCCTTTTTACCATCGGCGCAAATTCCTTTTTGGTCTGTTTAAAGACGCGTTATCGCGCCAAAAATTAATAATGTACAAATTGTCACCCGAAAACGAACGCATTTCAACCTCGAAAGAATCCCTTGTCGAGATTTACTTATATCGTGTCGATATCTGGAAGAAAAGAGAGTATCAACCACGATGTTGCCCTTTCAAAACATGGTTGGTCTTAATGCCTATTCCTACGAGCGAGTGTGAGAAAGGATTCTCCGAAATGAATCTAAATAATATTCGATAACAAATTAGAACTTTTTCCTGTTCCTCAAGTAAAATAGGGCGATTCTGATAGATTTTTGCACAAAGAATACGAATATGGATGCGAAATGCTTCCATCACCTACAGTTTTTGAACAAATTGAATTTGAATTTGGTTTCTAAAACAGGAATATGTAGGTAGAATTATTCCAACAATTCCAATGATTTTTACTTGTGGATTTTAATCATTCATTCATTTCACGGGTTTAAATGTTAAATTCATTCTATCAATATATATATATATATATATATTTTATATATATATATATATATATATATATATATATATATATATATATATATATATATATATAGTGGACCTAGTTTTAGCCAATTAAGGTGATAATGATTTAATTGTATGCAACGATTGATTAAGGCAATGACTGATTGCTTTATAATGATAGGCTGGGTTAATTATTTATATTGTAATACAATATCACCGATTGGAATGAATGGTTATTTGATTAGATCCACCATACTATTGGAAGTGACCGAAATGGCAGCGAGGTCACCAGCTTTGGTTTACGCCCAAAGCAAATTAATATTAAGGTTATGAAAGACACCTTACTTTTGTAGTTTATTATGAAAATAAATCCGTTATTTTATTCACTGTGATATAACAAAGAATTGACAGTAATTAATTGGTAGTTTTACGTTATGCTTATGGCATAGGCTTAGCTAATAAGATGAAATGTTATTAGCTTAATTAATTGACAAGTAATAAATAATGTACTCATTAATGGTATGTAAATGGCATGCGACATGTAACATTGAATGGGCCTAGTACATGATATAAAGAATGCACGTGCGTTTGGTACATTGAATGGAAAAACATGACACTGATAAAGTAGGCTAAATGATTGCATGGATGCACAAAGAATAATTGATGCGGCCTAATAATAATGAATTGAAATGCTTGCACAAATACACAAATATCATTTATATAGAAGATCATTATATGATGTTAAATGATTACGTCAAGAGAACATTTGGTTTTCGCATAAATATATGAATTGAACATAATGACGGATGATACGCGGAAATAACGGTATAAAAATGACACTTGAATTGGATGACAGGCCTACTGCGTTCTTTCACGAGAGTCAGTTGGAACGCGTAAATACACACTTTGGGAGTATAGCCTACCGTTCGGCGGTAGGCTAATGTAGGCTTCACAAGAGTACTTAGGATAGGGGGTACTTATCTTATGGTGACGTAACCTTTGTTGAAGGCGGGTTGAAGACAAACCTATTACGCAGATTCTAGTTGTCGTTGTCCGTTAAGCCTCTTGAGATGATGGATGTAGGCTTCGTGGAGGCCTGAGGTGATGTTACTTCTCGAGGTGCAGGCTGGCCTTGTGATGTGCAGGTGTCGGCCTGGGATGCAGAAGATATCTCGAGGAACGTGGAGAAACTTGAAGGCCGACCCGGCAAACCGCAGGCCCGAAGTGATTCCGGTTGGGCCTCGAAAGATTGCTTCTGCAGGTGGTCTGTAGATCTTACGTGAAGACAAATTGTAGGCCCTGAAGAAAGTAGCGGCCGTGGCCCCCGGCCAGGGGGCCGGAAAGCGGTTGGTGGACGTTCGATGGTGAGCGTACGGGTGAGTAAGAGTGAGTATAAGTGGAAGCTCCTTTTATACCGTAGGCCTGTGACGTAGACTTCATTCTTAAGACGCTTTGTCCACGCGTCTTTTAGTTGTTAACGGTTTTCGTTCGCTCCCATTGGGGAAAAATAGACGCTCCATTGTTTGACTCTTGCCCACGTGTGTTCCAAACTGTTTTATGGTAGCGTGGAAAGAAAGTATGTCTGTCGATTTGTTGGTCTATTTCTTGTCGATACGCTACATATATGTACAGGGTGGGCCGTAAGTTTCCATACATAGGAAAAATTAAACGTTTGTTTTTATGTTTCAGATACCCTAAGAATATGCGTTTGACGTAAGATCTTGTTTACTGATGAAGCAAATTTTTACGTCAATGGAGAGGTTAATCGGCAAAACATACGTTATTGGAGTAATGCTAACCCTAACTGGCTGAGTCCGACGAAGATGCAAGGTGCCGGTAAAGTGATGGTGTGGGCCGGGATATGGGGTGACAGAATTATTGGACCAATTTTTGTCAGTGGAAATCTTAATGCCGAAAGGTATCTTAACATGTTGCAAGAAGAGATTTTCCCATCCCTGCTAAACGAGGAAGGTAACTTCCCAGTTTACTTCCAGCAAGATGGAGCTCCACCTCATTATGGTCTTCACGTGCGTCGGTATTTGGATCAGCAGTTTCCGGATGCTTGGATTGGTCGGCGTGGTCCTGTGGAGTGGCCTCCCAGATCCCCAGATCTCACCCCCCTTGATTTCTATCTTTGGGGGCACTTGAAGGCCATGGTGTATCAGGAAAAGATACGAGACATAAATCATCTAAAGGAACGTATCACCAACGCCATTACAAGCATAACGTCAACTGTGCTAATGCGTGTTCATCAACAGTGGGGAACACGTATTGAAATGTGTTTTCAAAACAATGGCAACCATGTAGAGCATATTATATAAATAAAAATGGTTGTCCATAAAAAAATGTTTATTTTTCCTATGTATGGAAACTTACGGCCCACCCTGTATATATATATATATATGTTAGAAGTAAGTAGTTAGAAGTATCACTGTCTTGATACCGGTCAACTGTGGAGCAATCTTTCTCAATCCATCTTTACCCCTGTCTATGACCTCCAATCTTTGAAACGCAGTGTGTCCAGGTATCTCGAAAACCCTGGACCTTGATTTTGGCTCTCTTCTTCTTGTATGGGACGGGGGGTGGGCACTTTTGCGGGTATTCGTCCTTGGCCCTTCCTTCCTGCATAAAAAAAAAGGAGAAAACTTTAACTCACCATAAAATAAAAACAATAAAACATTTTTGATGTTTTGAAAACTGTATTCAAAAATTATCTTCCTGAAAAGATTCGCGAAAAACGAGACCGAATCCGTCCAAAACAAAACGTAACCGTGGAGAAATTTTAATAAAGGAGAATTTACGCATTCAAAACCACAAAATATAATCCATTCCTATTTTATGGGTATATCTGGAGAAGATTTTGGTACTTGTGGGTTATCTGTCGCCACTTTTTAATATTTTTTTTATTTATTTATTTTTATATATTAAGAGAAGAGGATTCTTTATACTGTACGGCATTGACGATTGGTTAGGTTAAGTCGTGCTAGTTTGGTTAAATAAAACGGTATTTAACCAAACTAGCACGACTTAACCTAACCAATCGTCAATGCCGTACAGTATAAAGAATCCTCTTCTCTTAATATATAAAAATAAATAAATAAAAAAAATATTAAAAAGTGGCGACAGATAACCCACAAGTACCAAGATTTTTCTTTTCTTTTGGGTTGGAGGTTGCCGGTCCGGATTTTGGGAGGTTCCGCAAATGTTCATAGAGCGAAGAGCTAATACAGATAAAATAAATGTGGTCAGGTCACGCCAGTTTCAATGAATTTGACCCATATTCTTGAATCTTTACCGCGGAATCCATTTTAGCTCTGCTGTATATGTGAAGAGCAAGATAGAGCTTACGAAGTTTTTAAAACAGGGTGAACCGAAAGGGCTTTTCCAAAAATAATGTTCAATAATTTATTTTTTCTAACACCTTTATTTTTGGGATCACCCTCTATATAATAATGATAGTAATATCTTTACTTTGAAAGCTCGTCAATTTACCTATCATTTGCCTTTGCAATAGTGCAGTTGTTGACCTGTATTTAGCGCACGTGTGAATTTGCAAAGCCAGTATTCATAACACTCAAAATAAAGCCTTCTAAATTTAGAACTTATAACTTCTTTTTGAGGGTGAATTCTAAAGGAAGTTTTTCCTTCTTTTGGGTATCAAAACTTCTTATTAGATGATATAATAACCTCTTTTAATGATACATAACTTCTTTAGATAGAACAAATCGTCTTCGAAACTTCTTTTTGTTTCGAGTGATTTGAGACAATGGAAGATAATATTTCTATATAAGGAGGTTGCAAGAAATCTTTGTTTTCTGTGAATGTGATTCTTGGAAGAAATTGCATCATCTGTTAATGCGATTCTTAGAAGAAATTGCGCGGCGTTTAAGTACCGTTTCCTGGAAAAACGAATAATTATAATGAATGTATCAAAAACTTTCCGTCGTTTCGGGCAGATATTTTTCTGAACAGGATCTTCTTCGTGGCGAGGAGGCAAAAGAATGTGGAGTCATTTAATGCAGACTTAATGAATCTTATTCGTGTAAATATAATAGCGATTATGAAGGATTCAAAGCCTTATCTCATTGCGTTCGATTAATTATCTTTCGCAATGTTTGTTAATAAATAAATTATACTATTTAACTTATACGATTAGGCATTATTCCATGTTATATAATTTTATTTCTAAAATATATATATATATATATATACACTAGAACGAAAAGGCCGCCCCGAAACACAACTTAGAGAGTACTGGGAGGGGAGTGTGTGTTACTAAAACTTTCTTTGGTTCTCCCTGAATGTATATACTAAGTTTGGTGCAGATTACCCCACCCGTTTAGGCTCGTATAAACAGTTTCTAAGAGGCTAGGTGTGCTGTACCGGTTCCAGAGTTTCTTCCCCCCCCCCCCCCCCCCACTAAGTTACAGATTAAGGAACTACGTTTTGGGCCATTGAAAGCCACATGTTCTCTCTGCCTCGATCAGAGATAGTAGAAAGATCAGAGGTCAGGGGCACCAAAGCCGTCTCACTCGAAGCATGGAGTGACTTTTCGGGGGGGGGACCCTTTGTAAAGCGAGCGAAGAGGTGAAGAGTGGAATCATCGGCAAAAGAGTGGATAGGACAAGAAGTGCGACTTAAAAGATCATCGATATATATATATATATATATATATATATATATATATATATATATATATATATATTACACACTCACATTTTTTTAACTGCAAACGACAAACAGTATAATTAATGCAAAGAACGACGCTTGTTAGAAGAGTGTCCGCACAAAGGAGGAGATAAAACGAGCAATGAAAAATGAGGCACCTCCTGGAAATCGAACCCGGGATCATCCGATTGCTGGTGAGATATGCTACCATTATACTTACCATTCAAAGGGCATTCGATTCCGCTCGTACGTAGGAGAATTGCGAGTGCTGAATCATGGAGGCTCTTGGTGTAATGATTAGCATATCTCACCGGCAATCGGATGATCCCGGGTTCGATTTCCGGGAGGTGCCTCATTTTTCATTGCTCGTTTTCTCTCCTCTTGTGCGGACACTCTTCTAACAAGCGTCGTTCTTTGCATTAATTTATACTGTTTATCGTTTGCAGTTAAAAAAATGTGTATACGGCATGAGAAGCTGCCCCCTCAAAGGGCATTCGATTCCGCTCGTGCGTAGGAGAATTACGAGTTTTGATTCATGTAGGTTCTTGGTGTAATGGTTAGCATATCTGACCGGTGATCGGATGATTCCGGGTTCAATTCCCGGGAGGTGCTTCATTTTTCATTGCTCGTTTTCTCTCCTCCTCTTGTGCGGACACTCTTCCAACAAGCGTCGTTCTTTGCATATATATAATTATATATATATATATATATATACGTATATCAGTATGGTCCAACTATATGAAATCTAAAGGCCAAAAATGATCGTAAATCCAAGTAAATCCAAACGTGTGCCAAACGTAAAAAAAATTGGAAAGTGAAAGCAATTATGATATTAAATTTGATTGTATATGACTACAAACACTATACGTAAGTAGTACAATATGCAAGTAAATATAAGTATATATATATATATATATATATATATATATATATATATATAATATATGAAAATATTTCACGAAAGTGACACGTGAAAAATATTTATGATGAATAAAACCACGAAGGGAAAAGAAACACAAAGTGGTGCTCAAGCGCTTTCGTCTAATGACATCCTCAGGAACACTGGAGTGAAAGGAGAGTTCAAGACAATATATAGATTACAAGAATAAACATATATATATATATAGTAAGTATAGAAATAAAAATTGTGGGAGGGGCAAACACATTTGTACAGAAAAATGACAATTTTAGCACTTTGCCCGAAATTCAACATAAATTCAAATGGCTTGTTTCCAGCCAATTTTTTATAGTTATTGTCTGAATGGTAAACAATTTTAGAGTTATTGTCTGGATGGTAAACAGGTCACAAAAGAATAAAGAAATAACAATAAATATAAATTGGAAAAAATTACAAAATAATGCCTTAGTGATATATACGTCAACCGAAATAAACATAAAGAAATAAACCAACAGATAAAAAAAACAAAAATTGTAAGTGGAGTCTACAAATTCAAGCTCAAAAGGAAAGTTTACAATCAATTTAATAGATGATGCCAAAATGATATATATGTCACAAAGAAATAAAATAAAGAAATAAACCCCCCAAAAAAATAAATTGAAAAATAAATTGTAAGAGAGGCACCCAAATTTATAAAGGAAAATTACCAAAGTTTTTTTTAGTTATTGTCTGAATCATGCATACTATGGTCACAAACGAATAAAAAAGTACAAGTAAATATAAATTGGAAAACAAAATGATGCCTAGATGATATATAAAGAACTATAAAAATATATACGACATATATAAGGTATATATACGAAATATAAACGCAATATTTAAGGATATATAAGGGAAAATTTACCAAAGGTTTTTATAGTTATTGTCTGAAAGATCCCTAGGTCACAAAAGAATAAAGAGATAAAAATAAATATAAATTGGAAAAATTACAAATAATGCCTCAATGATATATAAAGACAAAAAAAAAATATAAGAAATACATACAACTACACATGTACACATATACACCCGCATAACCAAATATGTATATATACATATATACACATATACATACTAGTGATGTAGCGGATGTCATTTTTTTCACATCCGCGGATGCAGATGCGGATGAGGATGTTTGATTTCAACATCCGCGGATGCGGATGCGGATGTCTACATTTTCGTTATTTTTTAGGATATTGTTATTTTATTTATTTGTTGGGTTCGAAATCCCAGCTGAGCCGTGAACGGACAAATTCTAAAGGGCAAGTTTTACCTAAAGCCCAAGTTAAGCTAAATTAAAACTTACGGATTTGAGATCCTATTAGGTCCTACCTCAGGGTAACCTCAGGGTTGCTGACTCGATGCGGGCCTACCTTAGACCTTAAATTACATGAACTTAAAGTAAACAAAAGGGTACTATTTGTGGTCTTCTTTCTGAACCTTGCAACAACAACGCAACCTGGACTATTGCACGATGCAACAATCATGTATCTAAACAACCAACTGAATTGCAGAGAGCTCTCTATCAAACCACACCTTTACGTACGACCTTCCACAAACGAGTAGAAAAGACGCGCAGCGTCCCAAATGATGCCAACAGTGTGACCAAACAATGATGCCACAAGAGCTCAAAAATGCTAGCTCTAATTAAATTAATTTTTCACTAACCTTACAATTATGAGATGGATATATATATACACCTTAACTTAATATATATACAAGCAATGCTGCATCAATCAGCTTAGTCATCGTATCGCCTTGGGACAACAATGGTTCTTCCTCTTCTAGATTTTCTAACACTCCCCACCGAAGAGGCATTGTTTCATTACCTTCTGCAAGGTTAGCCAAGCCTTCTTCATAAGGCTGTAACTCAAATGTTTCATCTTGACTATCTGTGTTTTTGCTGATTTCTAAAGCATAGAGTTTTTGTATAGGTCTCTTTAACTTTCCTCCTGAAGTCTTTACCAGTGCAGACCTAACTAAATTGTCTTTGCCAACAAACACTCTTCAATTATGCCAAGCTTCCAGCATTGCCTTGGTCTTTCATCCCCAATCATTACCACTTCTCCCACCTTGATACAATTTGCATTGGAGCCCTTTACCTTGCCTGATGGGTAATAATTGAGTTCTGGCAAGTATTCCATCTGCCACCTCTCCATAACTGATCTTGTAGCTCTTCAAGGTACCTGACCGTCTGGTTACTCTCCTTGAGTGCTCTGGATAGGCTGCAAGTCTTCTGGCACACTGGGGTTTGATGTTAATCGTTTACCACAAAGAAAATGATTTGGTGTCAATGGCTCTGCATCCTGCCAACTGTTGTAAACAAAAGTGATAGGCCTACTGTTCACCATTGCTTCTACTTCACATAAACAGTAGAGAATTCTTCTTTGCTCAAATGAGCATTAGCTAAAAGTTTCTTTAATGGACACTTTACACTTCTCACTAGCCTTTCCCAAAATCCTCCCCACCATGGTGCTCTCTCAACAATAAACTCCCACTGTACCCCTTGGTGTGAAAAGTAGGATTGGAATCCTTCCTCTTTTAGCAAGGACCAAATTTCTTGGAGTTCCTTTGCAGCCTTTTTGAAGGTTTTTGCATTATCTGATATGATTTTATTTGGGAAACCCCTTCTGTTCACAAACCTTTTAAAGGCCAAAAGAAATACATCACTACTTAAGTTGCTTACCAACTCCAAATGGATTGCTCTGGTGGTAGCACAGGTGAAAAGACATATATAACCTTTGTTAGACTCCCCTCGCTCATACACATAGACTGGCCCTGCAAAGTCTACTCCCACTACATCAAATGGGGCAGTATAGACACACCGTTCTCTTGGAAGTGGAGCCACCTTTTCATAATAAGGCTTTGCACTCCAACGCTTGCAAACCACACATTTATGCAAGACCTTTTTCACTACTTGTCTAATTTTGAGAATCCAAAATTGTTGTCTAATCTCTATTATCACTTCTCTAACTCCAGCATGTAACAACTTATGATGAGTATCCAGGATCAAAAGGTCCACAAAGTGCCCCCCAGAAGGTAGCAAAATTGGATGTCTTTTCCCCTCTGGAAGCCCAGAAAACTGTAGTCTACCTCCTACTCTCAAAAATCCTGATCCAAAAACACATCCAAACCCTTGAGCGCAGAATGTGTTGGTAGAACCTGTAATGGATGGCTGGTGAGCAATTCCCGCTCTTCACCAAATTTTTCCTTCTGCGCATATACCACCCAGTATTTCCTGGCTTGCTGAATCTCATTACTGTTCAGAATTCCTTCCCTTCTTGTTTCTCCCTTAATGTTGTTGGTAAATCTATATATCCATGCTGTCACTCTTAACAATCTTTTCAGACTGCTAATGTCCTCAAGCCTCAATATGGGGTCCTGCTGCATAACTTGACAACTGTTCACAGCGCATTTTCTCACCTCACTCACCCATGCTTCTTCAGCCTGGCATTCTCCTACAACAGGCTGATTAGAAGGCCAGTTTTCACTTCCAAGTTTTAGCCACTCTGGCCCATTCCACCACAAACTTGATTGTGAAAGATCTTTCACCGAAATTCCTCGTGTTGGTAAATCAGCGGGGTTTTGGATGCCTGGACAATGCTTCCATTGCTTGGGATCTGTGTGCGCTTGAATTTCCTCCACCCTATTGGCAACAAATGGTTTCCATTTCCTTGCCTGACTTCTTAACCAGTGCCAAACTATAGTGGAGTCTGTCCAATAATAGCTTGGAATTTCATAGAGGGCCAAACTTTCGCACTGTAATTGCAAGCCGACTAGCAATAACGGCACCCATCAATTCCAACCTTGGAACAGAAAGCCTTTTCAAAGGTGCTACTCTACTCTTTGCAGCAACCAACCTGCAACTTACTTCTTCTTGCAATGCGCCTCTTATATAAATACAAGTTGCATAGGCTTCCTCACTTGCATCACAAAAGAGTGCAGCTCCAAATTGTCTGGACTATTGTTCAACTCTCCCAAGTACCATCTTGGGATTTCAATGTCTCCAGATGTGCCATTCTTTGAACAATATTCCACCTTTACCACCATATGATCAGATAACTCTTGGTCCCACCAGTCCAATTTCCCCAGAGGCTCTGAAACCAAATTTTGACTATCACAAATGGAGCCAGGAATCCAAGAGGATCAAAGACCTTCGAAGCCAAACTAAGAGCTGTACGTTTTGTCCACCTTGTCTCATTCTCGGCCAGCTCTACTAAAGATTTCCCATTGAAGGTAAACAAATCATCATCTTGCTGCCAAACGATGCCTAGCACTTTGCGTCTATTGCCCACAACTCCTTAATACCAGAATCCTCAATACTTTCTGCTGCATCAGGTACTACAGAGGAATGACTCATAAACTCTTGTAATTGCGAATGATTGGTCTGCCATTTTCTGAGCTCCATGCCAGCCTCCCTCATTATAGCTCTAGCCTCCATGAATATCTGTTTAGCCATTTCTGTATTATCCACGGAACATAGCAAATCATCAACATAAAAATTTTTCCTTATGTGTTCAATAGTGTTAGGATAGACTTCAGAATATTTCTTAAAATGGTACTGCATAGTAGCTGCCAACAGAAATGGACTAGAGCTGAGGCCAAACAACACTGACTTCATTCTATATGCTTGAACCTTAGGTTCATTTTCCAACAAGTCTTTCGTATCCACCCACAGATACCTTACTGCATCTCTGTCCTCTGGTTTTAACTTTATCCGCAAAAAGGCTTGCTTCACATCTGCAGTCAATGCTACTCTACCAAACCTGAATCTCAGTAACAAGGAAAATAAATCTGCATTTAAATTTGGCCCAGCATCCAAACAGTCATTCAAGGACACACCACCTTTGTCCTTGGCTGAGCCATCAAAAACTACCCTCAGTTTGGTGGTAGTTTTGTCTCGCCGTACCACTGCATGGTGTGGCAGATAATGTGCCTCCTGGCTCACCAGCTCACCTTGCACCCTTTCAGCATAGCCCTCCCTTACATAACTTAGGATGGCCTCATCGTATTCAATTAACAACTCCTCATTTTTTCTTAGCCTGTACAATGAAGTCTCCAACCTCCGATTAGCTAGCTGAAGGTTTGAACCGGGTTTGCAAGAATCCTTCCATGGTAGGCCAACTTCATAGCAACCATCTCTAAACCCAATCCCTTTTTCAAATTGCTCTAAAACATCATTGTTCACTGTACTTGCCTGGTTGTCCTTTATACCAATAGATTCAAGTTCCCAAAACGCTTTCAAATGCCTTTCCAGACCATGGCTGTTCTCCTCAATCTTAACAAAAGAGCCTTAACTTCCATTTCATTGCAATAACTACCATGTAGCATCCAGCCTAGCTTACTTTCAATAGCTACTGGGCCTTGAGATGTACGGACAATATTACCAGTGATGAAATCCCAATAATAGTCAGCTCCAATCAAAAGACTATATCTTCTGTTCCCTCAAACTTATTATTGCCCAAATTAATTCCTTTAACTTGCAATTCTTGGACACATGCCATATCTAAACAAGTAGTGACTGGAGCACAAAGTTCCTCAATCTCTACAGCTTGGACCTTGATAGTGGGACTTTGCGGTAACAACCCTTTAACCAGAACTTCTATCTTCTTAAATTTGGTTCGGTTTTGAACGGAACCCCCAAACCCAGAAATTCTTAAATTTTCCCTCTTAAGTTCTTTAAACTTAAATTTTCTGGAAATTCTGGTCTTAATAAAACTACACTGGCTACCACTATCAAACAACACTCTTACAGTAGCTTCTCCCTCATTCCCAATTAATAAGGCTGCAGTTGTTTGCAATAATCCCCCTTTACTTTCACTCCCTTGCATAGCAGTGGCATGTGCCACTGATGTCTCTACTTCTGGGGTAGGCCTACTAAGAGTGTTTTCACACAATAATGGCTGATGCCTACCATGACATTTTTTGCACAAAATTTTAAACTTACAAAACCTTGCTCTATGACCTTTCAAAAACATTTAAAACATGCGGTGGACTTAGTTACCCTGTCCTTTCTCTCCTCAAAGGGTAAGGCCTCAGCCACCTCACATTATATGACTTGTGGTTGCCTTCGCAAAATATGCATTCCTTGATTCCCTTTAATTTATTCTCAGAGGAGGCATGTAGAGCTGACACTGTACCTGGGCTATTCCTTTTTGTAGAAACTTTGGTGCTGTGCCTGCCTTTGTCCCCTTGTTTACCATCCCACTGTGCAAACTCAACTCCCTCTCGTCTTGCTAATTCTGTGCCTAAAAGACTTAACATCTGCTGAAGGGGATGTACACATGTTCTGCAGAGTGTCCCACTTAATTCAAGCAAAATTGAGCTAGGCAATTTAGACTCCAGTGTAGGAACCAACATTATACCATACTTTTCCATTCCTACACCCAAGTTGTCCAGGGACCTAGTTCTAATTTCAAATTCATCATATAACTGCCGTAACTCCTTGACACTATTAGGATTATTAACAGGAGGTATAGCTAAAAGTGCACGGAGGTGGCTTTTAATTAAGATCTCTGGCTTACCAAACCGTTTCTTTAATATATCCCAAGCCACATTATAATTAGCCTCTGTTAATGCTAATCCTGCTATAGTCTTTGCTGCCTCCCCTTCCAAGAGGGACCGCAAATAATTAAACTTCTCCACGGCACTTAACACTTGAGTAGAATGAACTGCTGATTGAAAACTGTCTGCCCATCCTTGCCATTCCTGAATACTCCCAGAAAATGTTTTGAGTACAAGCCTCGGTAATTGAACTACAGATCTGTTAACCTTAACTTCACAAGCATCATTTGTTGAGTGTTGTGTTTCATTATTAGACCTGGTCTCTAACTGTACTGAGCTGCTAAACTCTTTTGCTCGGAGGCCTACGTTAATCATATCATCAATAATCTCTTCAAAGTAAATTATGTTATTTTCTATTTCATCCTCTTCTATAAGAGCCTCAATTTTAACATTTACCTCACTTAGAGCAACCTTTTTAGTTTCTAATATGGCAAGCTGCGCAGTCACTAAGCGTAAATCCTCTTGCTCTATGGCAGAATCTATAGTGGCAATGACCTTTGTAATTAGACCTTTGTAGGCACTTCTCCTTTTTATAAATTTGTTCAATTCAGATGCACTCATCTTCAATGTAAACAACCCTTGGGCTCAATACCAAATGAGCTGAATTGGCAGAAATACTTAACCAAACTGATCAAACGCAAATTTTACTTTCAAATAAACTGAATTGCTGGGTGGGGTACTAACCAAACACTAGTATGGAATACCAAATTTTCCACCCCAGGACCTTAATTCAATAATGACCCAAAATTAACCAAACCGATCAAACGCAAATTTTACTTTCAAATAAACTGAATTGCTGGGTGGGGTACTAACCAAACACCAGTATGGAATACCAAATTTTCCACCCCAGGACCTTAATTCAATAATGACCCAAAATTAACCAAACCGGAAAAAATGTAGGCCAAAAAACGACAGACGACTGGCCAAGTTTCGCAATTGGGCGACCAAACTTTACCCTGGGCCCTTAATTCAATAATAACCCAAAATTAACCAAACCGGAAAAAAGGTAGGCCAAAACGACAGACGACTGGCCAAGTTTCGCAATTGGGCGACCAAACTTTCAATAATAACCCAAAATTAACCAAACCGGAAAAAAGGTAGGCCAAAACGACAGACGACTGGCCAAGTTTTGCAATTGGGCGACCAAACTTTCAATAATAACCCAAAATTAACCAAACCGGAAAAAATGTAGGCCAAAAAACGACAGACGACTGGCCAAGTTTCGCAATTGGGCGACCAAACTTTTTACCCTGGGACCTTAATTCAATAATACTCAACCCGTCTAGGCCTAACTTGGGATACAATTTGCACAATCAGAACTTTGCGGAAAAATGGTCACTGACTCAGTCTTGGGGTAGAAATCCGGTTCTGAAGGACCATGTTATTTTATTTATTTGTCGGGTTCGAAATCCCAGCTGAGCCGTGAACGGCCAAATTCTAAAGGGCAAGTTCTACCTAAAGCCCAAGTTAAGCTAAATTAAAACTTACGGATTTGAGATCCTATTAGGTCCTACCTCAGGGTAACCTCAGGGTTGCTGACTCGATGCGGGCCTACCTTAGACCTTAAATTACATGAACTTAAAGTAAACAAAAGGGTACTATTTGTGGTCTTCTTTCTGAACCTTGCAACAACAACGCAACCTGGACTATTGCACGATGCAACAATCATGTATCTAAACAACCAAACTGAATTGCAAGAGAGCTCTCTATCAAACCACACCTTTACGTACGACCTTCCACAAACGAGTAGAAAAGACGCGCAGCGTCCCAAAATGATGCCAACAGTGTGACCAAACAATGATGCCACAAGAGCTCAAAAATGCTAGCTCTAAATTAAATTAATTTTTCACTAACCTTACAATTATGAGATGGATATATATACACACCTTAACTTAATATATATACAAGCAATGCTGCATCAATCAGCTTAGTCATCGTATCGCCTTGGGACAACAATGGTTCTTCCTCTTCTAGATTTTCTAACAGATATATTCGAGATTTGTTGTGTTTAACGTATATAATAAGTTATTATACAGAGAGAGCTGTAGCTATAATGTAGTATAATTGATTAATTGTACAATAATTGCTGTACTTTTCTCTGAACATATAAAATAATATCAAGCATCTAACTAATATAGAAATCAATCAGTGAATTCGTCTGCAAATAAATTCGTTATATTTTGTTGAGTTTCAGCCACAATTAGAAACCATAATTGTGTTACCAGGATGCGGGACGTGAACCCAACTCAAATGCACCCCACCGACCTCTTTCCCCAACCTCCACCCTTATAGAAAGAGATCTTTAATTAGCTTGATAACTATTTATATTAAGTTTAAAGTTTTATTAGGCATATTTATAAATGAGTAATTAAAATAAAGTAAACTAAGATGTTCATCGTTTAATGTTCAAACTTAATTATAGGGAGGTTATGCTTAAGGAACATTAATTTTTCTGCCTTTTCTGCTGCCAGTCTGTTTCTCTTTTCATCATATATTAATCCAGCACTGATAAATAATCTCTCGCTTGGTACGTTTGTTGGAGGACAGGCTAAATGTTTCCTTGCAAGTTTACTCAAGTATGGATAGATATTCTGCGTATTTTCCACCAACTAATAGGATTGTCACATGCAGCCAGGCGTTTTTCTTGGTGATAGCTCTCGATCATTTTTACATCTTTTGACATCGCGTAGGTCTCGTCATTGCTGCTTGACTCAAGAAACTGAGAGACAGATTCTGTGATAGATTTGCTTGTTGAAGGTGTTGGTTCTGTCACTGAAACTTTTATTCTTTTGGTGGGTGGCGAAGCGACAGATTCAAGAGATTGAAGCTCTTCAACTGCTTTGCCAAGTGATGATTTAACTCGTTCTAATGTACTAGGTGAAAATAACTTAGCTTTGTAACGTGGATCTAAGTAGGTTGCAAGAGAGTAACTTCATACAAGAACAGCCTCTCGTCTTGTCGCTTGCATCACTTTTGCGCACAATGAACTAGTTCTATTCATATAGTTGAATTTGATAATTTCCGCTTATTAATGACGTTTTATCTCAACGGTCCACATCCGCACGACATCCGCAGTCCAAAGTGCGGATGCGGACGCGGATGCGAAAAAATGTGCGGATGTTCCGCGGATGCGGATGCGGATGTGACCTACATCACTAAATTACATACATACATATATATATATATATATATACATACACACACATACACATACATATACATATATATAAGAAATACGCATACAACAATAAATTGAAAAATAAAATTGCAAGAGAAACATACAAATTTATAAGGAAAAAGAGACAAAAAACAAATTTTTACCAAAGGTTTAGAAACCTGCCCTTTTTGTTTAAATCCTTTCTGAAGGAATTCAGAGCAACGGGATCGAGTTGAAACAGACCTTTACTCATGTTAAAGTTATTTGTAAGTTGAATTATAGCAGACTCAAGAATATTTCTATTAACAATGTTGCTAGAGTGAAACAAAACTGAAGCATTATTCCAATCAATACAATGGGATAACTCTGACAAATGGACAAAAAGGACACTGGACAACTGTCCCGTTCTAACGGAATATTGATGCTGTTTTACACGCGTTTGCAAATCCTTTCCCGTCTGACCTATGTAAAAGGAATCACATTGCTTACACCCAATTTTATAGATAATGCCTAAATTATTGGTAGGGCTATTTTTTACTATGATGTTTTTCACAAAAGTTTGAGTACATTAGCAATGCCTAAGAAGTACTAAAATATTTTTTGACAAGGTGCGAGTGTTATTATTCACACGATAGAAGGTTCGTTTAGCCTTATTAAGACAAGATTCCATGAACGCAGATGGGTAACACAGCTCACTTCCAATACCGTTGATATTTTCCAATTCGGCATCAATGTATTCTGGACTGGCGATCCTAAGGGCGCGGAGAAACATTGAGGAAAATATGGGCTTCTTAATAGGGGTGTCATGTCCAGAGTAAAAGTGTACGTAGGACAAATTGTTTGTTTTTTCCGATAGATACTAAACTTAAAACCTGGGCTATCCCTATGTACACGCACATCCAAAAACGGGATTGAGTTGTCTTGTTCCACTTCTAAAGTAAACTTAATGGAGGGTTCTTGGTAATTTAACTGAAGGAGGAAATCATCCAGGTCACGATTCATGGGCCAGATACACAAAATATCGTCGACGTACCGCAAGCATGGGATGCCAACCCCCAGGATTCTCGGAATGTAAGTAATTTAAAAAAACTCCATATAAATATTGGAGAGAAGGGGCTTGAATTTGTAGACTCCACTTACAATTTTTTTTTTTATCTGTTGGTTTATTTCTTTATGTTTATTTCGGTTATGACATATATATCACTAAGGCATTATTTTGTAATTTTTTTCAATTTACATTTATTTTTATTTCTTTATTCTTTTGTGACCTGTTTACCATTCAGACAATAACTATAAAAAATTGACTGGAAACAAGCCATTTGAATTTATGTTGAATTTCGGGCAAAGTGCTAAAATTGTCATTTTTCCGTACAAATGTGTTTGCTCCTCCCACAATTTTTATTTCTATACTTACTATATATATATATATATATATATATATATATATATATATATGTTTTTTGTAACCTATATATTGTCTTGAACTCTCCTTTCACTCCAGTGTTCCTGAAGATGTCATTAGACGAAAGCGCTTGAGCACCACTTTGTGTTTCTTTTCCCTTCGTGGTTTTATTCATCATATATATATATATATATATATATATATATATATATATATATATATATATATGTTACACACAGACCGTGCATGGAACAAGGAACTCTTCTGGGAAAATTAAATCCACTATAGTCCGAATAAGTAATGGTAAATGAAAAATACTATAGTTTTTTCTTTTTCATGATGCTAGCCCGTGGGCAACGGGTCACTCGCAAAGAGGTCCCAAAAATATAGCTATAGTATTTGTCATTTACCATTACTTATTCAGACTATAATGGATTTAATTTTCCTAGAAGAGTTCCTTGTTGCATGCACGGTCTGGCCGTATCATGTATATATATATATATATATATATATATATATATATATATATATATATATATATATATATATATTATATATATATATATACACACTTTTTTTTACATTTACATTTACAAATAATTTATATATATATATATATTATACACACCCGGTTTTAGGTGTATATATATATATATATATATATATATATTATATATATATATAAACAGAGCAAAGACAATAACTGGGCAGATACTGAGAACCTTTAAACGAAGGGCTAAGAATATAATGATTCCTCTACTGAAAACACTGATCATACTCAAGTTGGAATACTGCTCGGTCCTAACATCCCCATATAAAAAAGAAGACATTAGACAGCTAGAAGGAATTCAGAGAAGCTTACAGCCAAGTTCAATGGGTGCAAAGAACTAGAGGAGCTGGACTCTTCATGTGTTATAGTGGTTGGTGATTCTAACAGCAATATCACTAAACCGGGTTCAGATTTTGCTAAGCTTCTTATCAATTACTGTGAGGCATGCGACTACAAACTTGCCAGTAAATTGCTACTCCCTAATGACTCATTTACATATGTTAGTGATGCCTGGGGGACTCACTCGTGGCTAGACCACTGTTTAGCCTCCCACGATGGTTATAATATAATCAATAGCATGTCCATACTTTATGATGTATTTAAATCTGATCATATCCCAGTTGTAGTAGGGCTTGATTGTAAGGTAGCACCTGACATAGACAATGACTGTAATAATGCTGATTACTATAAGGTTAACTGGTCAAATCTTAGTTACTCTGAGGTAGACTACTATACAATGCAGACTGATGCACTACTAAGGCTTGTGAGGATTCCTGCAGAAGCTTTGGTTTGTAGGAATCCCTTCTCTGATGATGTAAACCATATAGATCTCTTAAATAAGTATTACGGTGAGCTTGAACATGTCATTAAGGGTGCGAGTGGAAGTAGTTTTAAGAATAAAAAATGGGGAAAAGTAAATGTCAATCCAGGGTGGGCAGAATACTGTGCTGATCTGTATGATGTAGCAAAAAAATGTATTCGTGGAATGGATTGCTATGGGGAAACCTAGGCAGGGGGAACTCTTCTAACTGAAAAATGGGACTCGTGCTAGGTTCAAGGGTGCGCTTAGATTTATAAGGAAAAATGAAGAGAATCTTCAAAGAGAATCTCTAGCCAGGAAATTAGGCAATAGCAATACTTCCAGTAGGGAATTCTGGAAGGAGGTTAATAAAATTAACAGTAGTAATCTTACCTTGCCAAATGTAATAGAGGGTGTACATGGTGCAAAAAACATTGCAGAACTGTGGAAAAATCATTATGAAACCCTATTTAATTGTCTCGGGGGGTGGGGGATAGACTAAATATATACCTAAATTTAGAACGCCCTGAGGAACTATTAATTAATGACTCAGAAATCTGGCAGGCTAGTCATAAGTTAGATGATAACAAAAGTTGTGGCCTAGATGGCATACAAGCAAAACATTTAAAATGTTGTAGCCCTCGTATAATACCTATGCCTGCAATGTGTTTCACAAGCTGTATGATACATGGGTACTTGCCACAGTCCATTTTGTCAGTTGTATTGTTGCCAGTTGTTAAAAATAAGGGTGTTAGTATCTGTGATAAGAATAATTATAGGCCAATAGCACTTGCCAGTATACTTTCTAAAGTGTTAGAATATGTCATTTATAATAAGATAAGCACTTACTTGCAGACTTATGACAATCAATTTAGCTTTAGAGTGAAACATGGTACTGACATGTGTATTTATATGCTAAAGGAAGCCGTCCTAAAGTACAAGATGTCAAACAGCAATGTATATTCCTGTTTTGGGATGCATCAAAAGCATTTGATAGAGTTAACCGTCACAAACTTTTCAAGAAACTCTTGTGTCGAGGGGTACCTAAATATATACTTAGGATACTTGCATTCTGGTATACAGAGCAGACCATGTTTTTAAGATGTAAAAGCACTGTATCACCAGGTTTTAAGGTGACTAATGGTGTTAGGCAAGGAGGTATATTATCACCCTATCTTTTCTGTATATACATGGACGACCTTACCAATTAACTAAAAACTACACGTACTGGCTGTGTCATTGGAAAGGAAAAAATTTATCATTTAATGTATGCTGATGACCTTGTTCTTCTGTCGCCCTCTCCCCATGGGCTGAGAGTACTATTAGAGGTATGTGAACAATATGGTATAGAAAATGACATCACCTATAATGGGGCAATGAGCTGTATTTTGATTTTTAGGTGTAATCTACTGAAACATGTATCATGTGAGTCGTTTGAAATGAGTGGTTAGACTATACCTGTCAAAGACACATGTAAATACTTAGGTCATGTAATTACTCACGAGCTGCGAGATGAACTTGATATTGAGAGGCAACGTAAAAAGCTGTATGTACGTACAGGGTAACATGCTAGTAAGGAAATTTGGTATGTGTTCAGAATCAGTTAAAATTTATCTTTTTAGAACTTACTGTACTGTAATGTATGCATCCCATCTGTGGTGGAATTATACAAAAACTGCTATGAATAAACTCTCTGTTGTTTATAATAATATTTTTCGTATGCTATGTCGGGAACCAAAATGATGCAGTGCCAGTTTTATGTTTACTACGCGTAACCTACCTACCAGCCAAATGTTAATCCGGAAGAATATATATAATTTCATTACTAGGGTCCAAAACAGCTCTAATGTGTTATTGTACAATGTCCTGTATTCAGATACTGTGTACCTCTCACCTATATGGCAGTCTTGGTTCAGGCAACTGCTGGTTTACAATACCTTATTTTTGTAATGTAGCAAAAATTATATATGCATATTAAGTTGTGTTATAACAAGTGGCCATGTTATAATAAGTGTCATAAGATATCTCAGGTAATAACAATATACATAAAATTGTCAGCTAATTAATCAAATAGTATGCCAGTGTGCTAATTTAAGTGGTTATGTTGGCCTTATTTTTATATTATTTTTGTATTAAGTTCAATGTATATGTAAGATTGTACTTGTATGTTAGGTTAAGTGGCTATGGATTGTGAATGATCCGCAATAAAGATGTTTTGTTTTTGTTTGTTTGTTTTAAATTACTGGGAAAGGTTACACAAATTAAACCTACATTCACTGGAAAGGAGAAAGAGAGATATACACAATTATTTGCACTTGGAAAATAATGGAGAAACTAGTCCGTAATCTTACTCTGAACCCTGTAACTCCCCAAACAATGGTGGAAAGTAGAAAAGGAAGACTGTGTCATGTTCCCAAATTAAAGGCGAGACAGGGAACACCCTTAACCCTGAAAGAAAATGGTTTTGTTGTGAGAAGATCAAGATTATTTAATTAGCTGCCAAAAGACTTAAGGAACACGAATTTCGTTGCGGTGGACATCTTCAAAAGAAGATTAGACGCCTGGCTCAGAACAATCCCCGATGAGCCGGACGTACCTTGGCTGTGTGAGATAGAGAGTACAAGAAACCAACTCACTACTTTACCAGGCCAACTCGAGAGGAGGGGCGACAAGCTTGACCTTCGTGAAATGAGGAATCATCACGCGGAACATTTGAAAGGTTGAAAGGAAAGGTATATCATTTTTTTTTTTTTTTTTTTTTAGATATTTGGGCGATTAATTATAGAAGCCGAAATCAATATTGGACTACAAATAAATCGCCCAACTGAATTTGTCGGCTAAAATTATACGCGGCACAGAACTGAAGAGTGGTTGGCCTCTCTTTGATACGGTTGTTGTACATTATTTTATTTTTAGCTTTTTGAAATTGTAAATTAAAAAATATGTATTCTTCATTATACAGAATCATCACCAATTCAGTCGTAAGTGTCTATCTGTTAGTAAGGTATAGGCCTACTTAACTCTTAATCTCTACCCTTTATAAAAATTAACGCTAGCAATATCCGGGTACTGAGGTACACTGGTACCTCGGGTCTGGTTTAAAAGGGTTAACATGGTAAAATGGTAAAAATTTTGGTAAATATTTACTATTACACCGGTCTCCGGTAGAAAGTTTTAAAAGCTGGTTTTCAATGTGCTGAGTTAAAAAATGATATTCATTTCCATCGAAAATGATTTGTTAAAGAGTTATTGAAGCTTAAAGCTTTTAAAACTTTCTACCCTTTTTAACCTGGGGGACCCCAAGTGGGAACCGGGAGTTTAAGAACATAAGAACTCCAACATAAGAGCTCCAATCTTCAAAAAAGGAAATAGAAACTTGGCAAAAAACTACAGACCCATCAGCCTCACCTCCATTATTTGCAAATTACTCGAAAGTATCATTAGAGGTAAAGTTACTGAGTTCCTTGAAGAGTGCAACCTTATAAATGATGGCCAGCATGGCTTTCGAAATGGAAGGTCCTGTCTAACCAACTTGATTGAATTTTATGATGGAGTCCTATTGCATTTGGACAATAAAGAGCCAGTAGATATAGTATATTTAGATTTGGTATTATTCTACTATTACACCCATCTAACGTCTAGCAATTATTATATGTTCATTAAGTAGATTTTTTAATTCTAAGACACTTTCTTTCTATAGCGTTTCCGTCGTAAATGCTTCGTTTTCGAGATATAAACATTTTTTTTGGTGTGTATCTAGTGTGTGTTCGTACGTTCGTTTGTGTGTTTGTTACATGTCTGCCCAATCACTGCACTCCATCCATTTCAAATTTGAATTATTTTTGTACCGGAATGGAACACTCATTCCACTCATTCAGAAGTACATTAGGCCTGGCTCTGTGATTTATAGTGATTCCTGGGCTGCCTACAAGACTATAAGTGATTTAGGATAGGTTAGGTCAGGTCAATTTTGAAGGTGAAATTTATGTTTTTCCTATGGTTTTTCATGTGTTTTGAATGAATCTGACCTTCAAAACCGTCGGAAATGACTCATTTTTGATTGCTGGCTGGGGGGAGGGGGGGTATCTCAAAAAACGAGTCATTTCCAATGGTTTTGAAGGTCAGATTCATTCAAAACACATGAAAAACCATAGGAAAAACGGGTCATTCCATGTCAACTCAGCCACAAAATGGCACTTTTTGCACTCACTCACCCTTTCAATTTTGCTCATACTTGGCACAATAGCAGATATACATGCCAAACTTAAATTCCCAAATTATTAGAGCTGACTGACCTTTGGTTACTGAGATACAAGGTCACAAAGTTGTGACATTTTGACCTTTTTTGCGTTAAATGACTATTTTCAAAACGGTGTAACTAAAAACTATTAAAGCTAGAGCATTGATTTTGGTCTCATTTTAAAGCTCTTTAGTAGCCCCTTGTTTATTGTCTCTTGTTAAATATCTCTACTGTGAAAAAAAAAAAATCCCTTCAAAAGTTGACCTTTGACCTTGAATAAAAAAAAAATACCTTCTCCTAAAAAATTCAATTTTTTTACATTAATACCTTGAGTCATGTACAACAAAATCCCAAGAAGCTGTAAGTGGCTGATAACTAGTTCAATGTATAAAAAATAAATGAAGTTGGCATCATTCTTCAATTTTAGATTTTTTTTGTCAGTTCATTTATTTAAAAGTTCTGTTCTGATATAGTGTCAGTGAAGACTTAGTTCAACTTAACATTATTAGTTCAAAAACCTTTTTGTGACCTGTGCCAAAAGAAGTCTTTTAAAAGACAACCAGGGTTAAACCCCTCGACAGCCCCAAATCTACTGGAGTAGCGCTGATCCAAAGGCCCAACTAGTATATAAGTACTGTCAACTTTACAGAGTTGACTCCTGACTTCAAGTTAAAGTTAATTTATTTTTACTAAATACATGTATAAAAATTTATTTAATAATTCATTAATTGTTCATTGTTTTCTTTTCAGGATTTTCTTTGTGCTTTTGTGATTTCAGAGTACAAACATGGAACATTTAAAACTGAAACAGAAGTGTGCTGATCCTTTGCTGCGTCACAAAGGTCAGTGTCGAAAGAAGAGTTTGAGAATTGTACCACAGGAACTTGTAAATAAGTTTCCCGATCTGCACTTAACACTACATCACAGACTTTGTAAGCAGTGTAGAGAACATCTTGAGTCCTTGCCTGAGAAAGGAATAGGCACTTTGAATTCAGACATAAATGATGATTCTTCTTGTAGTAGTGAACCACCTGAAGATCTTGAGAAAATTGAAAATGTTGACAATAGTGATGCATCAACTTCAGAGCAAAACCATGAGATGTGTACTTTGAATGCTTCTTTTGTTTCAATTGGTGAATCACCCATAAAAAAGAGAAAGCTTGTAGAGCAAAAGTCATATGGAGCTAAAAAACTAAGCAAGGTGACAGAGACAGTTAAGAAGAGAATGGAAACAGTTGCAGGAAAAGAGATTTCTGACTCACAATTTAAGGAGCCATCTGGAGATGTAGACTGTTTAGAAATAATAAATCAACTCAAGGAAAAATTCAAAAATGAAAATACTAAAAGAAGTGATAAAATAAAAATCCTCACTGTATTGCCCAAAAGTTGGAGCATTAGGAAAATTGCTTCAGAATTTAACACAACAAGGCATACAGCATCTATTGCTAAAAAAATAGTTGAAGAAAAAGGTGTCCTTTCAGACCCAAATCCAAAGGGTGGGAAAAGAATTAAACAGGATACTGTTGACGCTATTAAAGCATTTTATCTTTCAGAAGACATCAGTAGAACAATGCCAGGAAAGAAAGACTATTGTAGTATCATTGACAATGAAAGAGGAAGGATACATTTGCAAAAGCATCTTTTACTTTGCAATTTAAAAGAAGCCTATCATATTTTCAAAGAAAGAAATCCTTTGGTTAAGGTGGGATTCAGTAAATTTGCAGAATTGCGTCCAAAGCAGTGTTATTGCTGGAGCAACAGGAACTCACTCAGTATGTGTCTGTACAATTCATCAGAATGCCAAACTTATGTTTGTAGGAGCTGAATTAGAAAAACTAACTGCAAATGATGACACACCTATTAAGAATGTACGTCATTGTGTTGCCTTTATGGAATGCAATCCTGCCTCACAGAAATGCTGCCTCAGACAATGTGAACAATGTGGAGATCCATCAGATTTAAAAAACAGACTACTGGACATATTTACAAACAACTTCATTGATATCATAAATTTTAAAAAGTGGACCAATACAGATCGGTCAAATCTTGAATCAGTAGAACTGAATACAGATGAATATATTGACCAATTCTGTAACCAACTGAAAGAATACCAGATACATGACTTCAAGACAAAGATGCAAGCAACTTATTACCGTGAAACAAAAATGTCTTTGAAAGATGGTGAGGTCCTTGCTGTGTGTGATTTTGCTGAAAATTATTCCTTTATTCTTCAAGATGAGGTTCAGAGCTTTCACTGGAACAATGAGATGGCTACTCTACATCCATTTGTTATTTACTATAAAAAGGAAGATGAGATTGCTCACCTTAGCTTTGTTATTATTTCAGAGTGTAACATCCATAACACAGTTGCTGTACATTTGTTTCAAAAGCATCTGATAAAATTCCTAAAAGATAATATCTCATCCATCGGTTCCATCCACAAAATAATTTACTTTTCAGATGGGTGTGCAGGACAGTATAAGAACTGCAAAAACTTTTTGAATCTTTGCCATCACAGAGATGATTTTGGAATTGAGGCAGAATGGAATTTTTTTGCAACAAGTCATGGAAAGGGACCCTGTGATGGTGTTGGAGGCACAGTTAAGAGATTAGCTGCAAAAGCTAGTCTACAACGACCTTATGATGAACAGATCCTTACTGCAGAACAGTTATATACATTTGCAAGTGAAAATATTGTAAATATAAAATGTCATTTTTCAACCAATAAAGAGCATGAAGAGGAAAGCCAACTTCTCCAAGAAAGACACTCAACTGCAAGGACTATTGCTGGTACACAGAAATTACACCATTTACAGCCAGTTTCATTGACTTCTCTTAAGGTTAAACATTATTCATTATCAGATTATTCAAATATTGAGAAAGTTACTGAAAAGGAAGAAGTTGTGACTGAGGAGAAAATACATGGTTTTGTTACTGCTGCATATGATGGCCATTGGTGGGTGGCATATGTGCTGGAAAAGATACCAGAGAATAGAGAAGTAAAAGTCACATTCCTTCATCCTCATGGCCCAAACCCATCATTTGTGTATCCTGGTCGACCAGATGAATTAATCTTACCATATTCAGATATTCTAACACAAGTTGAGGCATCTACTACTAATGGACGAACATACAGGATTTGCAAAGAAGTTACTTTGAAGGCATCCAAAGCTTTGGCAGATCTACAGCACAGAAAGGTAAGAATTCAAAATTAAAATGGTCATGTAACTATATATACACTGCATACATTTTAAGTTGTGATAAATGGAAATCAATGAGCACTATACCTATACATATTGTATGTACATTTTAATATGTTACTTGTATTTGTTAATTAGGTAGCTATCTAGGTATACATTAAAAATTGTTTTCTCTTCTAGAAATCACAATAAATTGGGTGGCCCACAAGAATCTTGTCAACTACTGAAAACCATCACATACATGCACAACATACAGGTGAGGTGGGTAAAGAACAAATATTTAAAAATAAGCATTTGCTTGTTTGTAGAAGGCTGCAGATAGTATGTAGATATGGGTTGTATTTGTAAGAGATTGAGCTGACCTTAGACAAAAATGGTTACTGACATACAAGGTCACAAAGTCATGACTTTTTGACAATTTTTGTATAAAATGACTTTTTTCAAAATGTTGCTTGAATTCATTATTTTTTATACATTGAACTAGTTATCAGCCACTTACAGCTTCTTGGGATTTTGTTGTACATGACTCAAGGTATTAATGTAAAAAAATTGAATTTTTTAGGAGAAGGTATTTTTTTTTTATTCAAGGTCAAAGGTCAACTTTTGAAGGGATTTTTTTATTTTTCACAGTAGAGATATTTAACAAGATACAATAAACAAGGGGCTACTAAAGAGCTTTAAAATGAGACCAAAATCAATGCTCTAGCTTTAATAGTTTTTTAGTTACACCGTTTTGAAAATAGTCATTTAACGCAAAAAAGGTCAAAATGTCACAACTTTGTGACCTTGTATCTCAGTAACCAAAGGTCAGTCAGCTCTAATAATTTGGGAATTTAAGTTTGGCATGTATATCTGCTATTGTGCCAAGTATGAGCAAAATTGAAAGGGGTGAGTGTTTTAGGTGGCTGACTTGACATGGAATGACCCAAACATAAATTTCACCTCAAAAGGGAGACGGGTGTAATACTGTACATTTACCTTAGATTTTGCAAAGGCATTTGATACTGTTCCTCATGCAAGATTGTTGGTAAAAGTTAGAGCCCATGGTATAAGAGGTCATATAGCTGACTGGATAGAAGAATGGCTGAGAAACAGTAAACAGAGTTCATCTAAATGGAAATAAGTCTACCTGAAAACCTGTATTAAGCGGAGTCCCACAGGGGTCTTTGCTGGGACCTCTGCTTTTTGTTGTCTATATAAATGATCTAGAGAAGGGCCTATCATGTAAAACCTCAATATTTGCTGATGATACAAAATAAGGCCATAATGTTAAGTCAGTAGTAGGAGCAATGACAATACAAAAAGACTTAGACAGAGTAACAACCTGGGCAGATAAGTGGGAGATGAAATTTAATGTTGATAAGTGTAAGGTTATGCATATTGGGCCAAAAAATCCAGAATTTGAATACAATATGAATGGAATTTGGATTAAAAATGATGATAAAGAGAGAGACTTGGGTGTCACTGTGACTAATGAACTTAAACCCTCAAATCACTGTCCGGTAATCAGAAATAAAGCAAATGCTAGACTCAATCTCATGCAGAGACACATTGAATACAAATCACCCAATATTATAAAGCAACTATATACATTTCATATGTGAGACCCCTCCTCGAATACTGCATTCAATTTAATAGTCCCTAGGGGCCACTTCGGCCCATCGAGGTCGCTCCACTATGTAAAAGCTGCCTGTACATTGGCAATAACCAATTTTTACAAAACTAATTAATTATCAATTTAAAACGAATTAATTATCACTTTAAAACTAATTAATTATCAATTTAAAACTAAAGATAGAATCTCTGGATCCAGAGGATCAAAGTCATAATAGGCTACTATCCACAAATATGTTACACTCTATATCTCTCTATAACTGACATGCAAATATATCAGATCCAAAGAATCCATTCAATTTCATTACGGTACCCATCAATACCAGTACCTTGCCAACCAAAAATAAGTCATGGTCCATATCAATTGGGGGTAATTATTCGTTTTTACACCCAGTCTGTTTTTATGATAAACTTTTCTGGTCAATTTTGAGGTGTTTTGCACGAATCTGCCATCCATTTCCTGTGCAAATGCCTAGTTTTCGAGATATCATCATCTCAAAAACTACGCATTTGCACAGGAAACAGATGGCAGTTTCGTACAAAACACCTCAAAATTAACCAGAAAAGTTTGCACCTTAATCTAACCAATCATCAAGGGCGTACAGTTGACCTAACTGGGTATTCAATTGATCTAACTGGTGTCACGTACTGAACTGTCCACAAAACATTAGGACTGATCAATTTGTAATGCATGATCTTTATGGGGGCTCTGCCCCCTTACCCCGAGACCTAAATTATACAAATGATAATGTAATAACATGTGCCTACCTTGCCTGGGTAGTCCGCTAAATTTCATATGCCCTTAAAGATTGAAATGAGAGAGATTTTTTTTATGGCACCTAAAGACCTTCTGGTCTTTTCTTAAAATACAAGTATTATTGCATTTAGGGCAGATCACGGATGTCTTAATTATTCTGTGATTGAAAAAAGGTCTAAACTCTTGTCTTCATCGAGGGCAATATGGCAGATTACGTCTTCAAAGTCAAATATGCAAAACTGACATGTCATACTTGTGGTCACAAAAACACCAACATAACAGACCAATTGGTAATAATGATTTAATTTTAAAACAGGACAAATTGAATTATGCATTCCAGAATGAAAAGAGAATCAAAATCTATCTTATCCAACCCTTTTATCATTTTATACACCTCTATCATATCACCCCTTAACCTCCTCCTTTTTAATGAGAACATGTTTAGATACGCCAGTCAATTGTCTTAGAGATGGGATCATTCTTGTTGCTCATTTATGTACTTTTTCCAGTTTTTCAATATCTTGTATCAAATAGGGACTATTAAATTGAATACAGTATTTGAGGAGGGGTCTTACATATGAAATGTATAGTTGCTTTATAATATTGGGTGATTTGTATTCAATGTGTGTGTGCATGAGATTGAGTCTAGCATTTGCTTTATTTCTGATTTCCATACAGCCATTTGAGGGTTTAAGTTCATTAGTCACAGTGACACCCAAGTCTTTCTCTTTATCATCATTTTTAATCCAAATTCCATTCATATTGTATTCAAATTCTGGATTTTTTGGCCCAATATGCATAACCTTAGACTTATCAACATTAAATCTCATCTCCCATTTACCTGCCCAGGCTGTTACTCAAGTCTTTTTGTATTTGTCATTGCTCCTGCTACTGACTTAACATTATGGCCTAATTTTGTATCATCAGCAAATTTTGAGGTTTTACATGATAGGCCCTTCTCTAGATCATTTATATAGACAACAAAAAGCAGAGGTCCCAGCACAGACCCCTGTGGGACTCCGCTTAATACGGGTCTCCAAGTAGACTTATTTCCATTTAGATGAACTCTGTTTTCTGTTTCTCAGCCATTCTTCTATCCAGTTAGCTATATGATCTCTTATACCATGGGCTCTAACTTTTACCAACAATCTTACATGAGGAACAGTATCAAATGCCTTTGCAAAATCTAAGTATACTATATCTACTGGCTCTTTATTGGGTGGGGGAAATCACAAAAATGAGTGGTTTCCGAAGATTTTGAAAGTCAGATTAATACAAAACACATTAAAAACCATAGGAAAAACATAAATTTCACCTTCAAAATTGGCCAAACCTAAAACAACCTAAGCAAACCCAACCCAACCCAACCCAACCCAACCCAACCCCAAACATTATCCAAAATTATAAAATATTAAAAAAAATACCTTAATCATGTGAATTGCCATGTCCACTAACCAGCTTTTAAAACTTTCTACTGGAGACTGGTGTAATAGTAAAGAAATACCAAAATTTTATAGTGGGCATACTAGGGGCCCTTCGGCACATCTGGGTGGCTCCACTGTTAATATAAACAGACCACAAATACAGTTACATGCAAAATTAAGATACACTTGATCTCTGCAAATTGCAGTGTCAATTTTTGATAGTCACTGGACAGTGTTTTTTCTGATGAAAAATATGCTTTTCTGGTGTGTTTTTAGGCGATTAGAATGATTTTGACTATCGTTTCTATAGCAAATCACTCATTTTTGAGTTAGTGTGATTTTTGTTAGTTTTAACAAAAATATCATGACTAAACCTAACCAATCGTCAAGGGCATTCAGTGAACCTAACAGGTCAAAATCAATCAAATCACTTAAAAACACAACAAAAAAACATTTTTTTCATCAGAAATTTTAGAATCAGATGACCAAAGAAGGCTTACCTAACCTTATCATAGCCACATTTTTCTAACCGGGGACCAGTGGTGGGCACCATTAACCAAAAAGTTAACCGATAATGATAATCCGTTAACCCCAATTTTTAACTCCGATGACGATAATCTGATAATTTTATTACAAAGTTAACGGAAGTTAACGATAATCCGTTAATGATAACTATTTCTTTACTAACATTTAAAAAAATCAAGGAAAAAAAGCTTTAAAACCCATAGAAAATGTTTATTTATGCAAAATCCAACAATAAATAGGTATTTAACTGTATTTTTATCAAGTTTTGCAACTTTTTTGCTTAACTTTTTTTATTTTTAATAAAAAATGTACTGATTACATGTTTTGAAACCCTTGTAACCACTAACCATTAACTAAATTTTAATTTACCATTGAATTATTATGGCGGGAACTGAAAGGTAAAATTAAATTTTAGGCACATTTATTAAAGACTATGACACAATGTGCTGGTTGCCCTTCAGAAAGACCAACTTCTCAAAGTTAGGCCCAACTGCCAGTCTTGACCTCTTGGGCCTCAGGATGTCCTTGCCGAGAGAGAAGAGCCATTCCACTGCAGCAGAGGATGGAATTGGCAGACTGAAGTTATGGCAGTTTGAATTCATTCGTGGAGTGGTGATCTTCCGTGAATAACTCCTCGCAGTTAACGTGTTAACAGACTTTAACAGACTAAATATCGAGTTATCGGAGGTTAACTGGTCCGATAACGATAAATGGAAATTAACTTCTGTTAATAGTCCATTAAAAAAGTTAACTTCGTTAATTAACTATTATCGGATTAACGCTTTAGTGCCCAACACTGCCGGGGACTCCGTGAGGTGGAAGGCTGAGGTTCGTCTGTTTGCTGACTGGGGAGGATAAAGTTGAGCTACTTGGTGTAGGAAGTTATGTAAGTCTCACCCCCTTCCATATTTTGACTTGGCAAACTTCGACTTGTCTATCTCCACTACAATTCCAAGGCCCCCGATAGGCTCCTGATTGTCCATACGAAATATAGTCACCTCGGAACAGAAGCTTTGCCAATTCACACTCATCTGGCTAGATATATGAAGATTCTCAATTAGCTACTTTATTGTGGTGAAACTGCTTCCATAGCCACACATTGATAAACAATAATAACTTCTATGGTTCAAAGTGGATCTTATCAAGGAATGAACCCTTGTAGTCACTCACTGCAAAGCCACAAGCACAGCATTTTTTTCATTTTTGGAATCTTTACTTTGTGATCACAGTACCATTGATGGTGGTCTTCATGATAATTACAAGGGTTATTACACTTAGGATGCACAACAGACTGTGGCAAAACACTGTGTTCCCAAAAAATAGCAACTGTTTCACTGTTCTTTTGGTAGAATCAAGCTATAATTTCGTAGTAAGTGAGAGTGCAGCCTCCACACACTGATGCCATGGCTAAAGTGAGCTATTCAAATTAAGCCTGGCACGAGGGTGGTTCAATTTTATTGGCTAAGACAATGACACCATTTGTGATTAGTTAAATTAAAATTAGGTGCATGCACAGTAGGGTGTCTCATTAATACATAGAATTTTTTTTTTTTCGATTTTCTCTTGCTCGCGAATGCTGCTCCGGTTTTCAATAGGCATAGAGGTTCTAAAAATCAAAAAATGATGGGAATCAAACATTTAGAGGTCACTCAAGTTTAACACTTTCTTGTAGCTATTTAGGAAAAAAAAGAAATTTCTATCATTCTCTTATTCTCTTTATTTCTGAACAAAAATGAAAATAAACGAAATGCACCTTTCATTAATTGAAATAAGCGCGTATAAATGGATTGTTTTCATCAATCTGTCCTACACTACTTGATTTTACTCTTCAAGCTCTCCTTCGTCTTGACGGGGATCAACTTCTGGTGAGCCCGAACCACCTTGAGGACGAATTGCTTCTGCTTCTCATCACGCGTGATGGTGGAATTGAATCTTTTCATCAAAGCGATACCACGCTCGGCGGCGTCATTGACCACCTTCAGGGCTTTCACCCTCTTTTGCGCCGTGATCCAATCCTGGTCATTGATCCAATCCTCTGGATCTTTCATGAGGAAGGTGGGAGACTCAGATTCTGGAAGGATCGCGCGGAAGAAGACTTCTTTTGTTCTCCGGGTGACGAAGAGCTTGATGGATTGCTGTGGATTGAAGTTCTTCGGATCGATCCGCTTGAGTCCTTTCTTCGTGGCGGGGGATTGAAGTCGTTGGACCATCTTTAGCTTCGTGTCCTTTGGAATGCGGTCGTCAAAGAAACCAAGCCCCACGAGATCCTCTGAGAGGTACCACAGGTGCCTTTTCAAGGCCATGGATGCCGTGTGGCTGACTTCCTTGTCAGGGTAGGCCTCGAGCAGGTGAAGGAACTCTAGGTCGTTCAGTGGAGCTCGATTCGAGACCATTGCCTCATTCCACTGCCTCACGTACGCGAGGGAGATGAAAAACACAGCTGCCGAAGTCCTCCTTCCCTGGCTGTCAGGTCCAGTTGGTGACGGAACATGAAAATCTTGAGGCATAGATGGCTTTGGCCATCCATCTGGCGTGGTGATAGGCCCCAGGCTGACGAAATCGCCCCTGGACCTGACCGCCAAGGAAGCGGTAGGAAAGGATGAGGAGTTCACGGTAGTCTTCTCGGGATGTGTGCTGTGGGAAAGCGTCTGCTGCAGGTATTTCTTCATGGAAGATGTGATTTGCCCAGTTGTCAGTTGTTGTGGGATTGCTTTCGTCACCGATGGACAAGAATGACCCTTTGTCATTGGAGGCCCACCGCTGTTGAAATCTTTTGAAGAGGAGAATGTCAGGGGAAGAGGACGGCCCCAGACATCGCACGAAGACATCCTTGAGTAAGATCTCCAAGACGTGGTGACGGCAAGCCAACCACAACATGGGACGGCCAAACTCCTGCTCAATGCGAACGCAAGCACCTTGGATCATCCCAGCGTTCACAGCTGTGGTGTCGAATCCCAGCAATGATTTGCTCCGAAATGCCAAAAGCCTGGACTTCCTGGAGTACGGCTGCAGCCTGTTCTTTTCCAGTGCCGTCCACCGCAACGGGTACACCAAGAAGCTCCTCGACTCCATCGCCCGTCACCACAACAGCAATCGGTCAACCTCCTCCTTCTCCTTGGCGATATCTTCCAACAGTTTCCCATCCCAGTGCAAGACTAAAGGACCAGAAGCTTCGAACTTTCGGGTCAACTCTTCTCCCATCTCCTTTCGGATCTTGTTCCGTGTTCGATGAACAGTGCTGGCGAGATTACCAGGTCATCCAGGTCATGACCCAAACTCTGAGCTGCTGCTGCAAAGGACGACGTTGCTTGTCTCACGGACATGTTGTCGCGATCCCAAGCAGCGATGAGATTCGGGTCCGTGATGGCATTAATTCACCTTTTCTTTTGAGTCTGGGCCTTGCTGGTGCTGGGCGCTTGGTACGTCTCGTCGTCATCATCCTCGTCTTCCGTGTTCATTTCAGTGCTGCTACCATCCACCTCCAAGATCGCTACCTCCATGAGCTGTGTCACCCCAGCATCCCATTTACTCTTCCTAGCCGTGGCTGCAAGATCCCTCTTCCGCTTCACAGCTTTCTTCTTCGCTGTCTTCTGGTCCACCCCCGCAAGACTTGACAACATCCTGTCTTCCCGCTGCGAGGTGAGAAAATCCTTGTCCTCCTGAGGGACCTTGGAGGAGGATAGTGCGGAGGAGTGAGCCACGTCAAACACGTCTTCCAAATCCGACTTGAACATCCCCTCCTTGTACCGGTAACCCTCTTGCGGCTTTGTCCTGTTCTTCTGAGTGCGTCGTAGGTATCGATCAACTTCGCCAGCTTCTCCCCTGCATACTTCTTGGTGGTAGTTGGTATGTTGGCCTTCTCCCAGATGGGCCAGATGGTTTCCACCACCAGGCGAATGCTCTCCGATTTGGTCTTCCTTCCCTCTTGGTTCTTGGTGGTGGTGGAAGTAAAGGAGCAGGCATTGCTCCTTCGATGGAAGTCGTGGACAAACAATCGCTGCAATTGGGGCCTTGTCCAGCAACCACAACTGGTTTCCTACTCTAGTAACCATCACCTGCGAAAGAGAAGAAAATCTTGTATAAGTGAAAGAGAAGTGGCGAACTTGAGTGACCCCTAAAAATCCTCCTACAGCTGTCAAATTTTGTGATAACAATCCTTTATAAAGGTCTAATACGGGCAAGCGTCGCCCCGACCCAAAATCCTCCATTCGTATATTTGAGGCACCCTAATGCACAGTTACATTCCCTTGAGAAATGCACAAATGAATGAATGAGAGAGTCCCGAAAGACACAGATAAAATGGTTTTGGACTTAGAAAAATTCTTGGATATATATATATCAATTTTATCTCAGTAATCAGTCATCTGCTGAGGAAACTCATAGAAGAAGAGTTTCTTAGAATTGTCTAAAGTATGGTTTACCTAGAAAAAAAATTTAAAAAAATGCTGTCCAGCAACTATCAAAAAATTACCAAGTGCAGATTGTCACACATCTACTAGCTGTACACTAACTTCAAAACTTTGGATCTTGTAGATCATTCATCAATACCACTACCATACTAATTTTAAACATCATATGGTTATCTCATCACAAGACATTTTACATGGATCTACTACTTATATATACAGTACCCTACAATAGTTTTGCAGACCTGAAGGATCAGGTTGTCTACGGTTAACATATGTATATAGCTATATAATTATATAGCTATAACCTGAATAATATAATACAAGCTCTACAATTAAGATAAAAGGAGTAGGTGGGACTGTAAAGACTATAGAGTATTTGAATGTACACCCATTCAGGGTCTCCCATTTAAAGGTGTCTATGAGGCAAGTGAACATAATGAGTCTTTCATACATCACAGTGCTAGGGGGGGCACTGCTCAGCAGAGAAATATCTTTAAATGGGGGGTATAAAGACAGAGAGTATCCCCTAACCCAAGATGCTGCCTCCCTACATCCCATCACTCTGTGTGGGTGATGAGATTTACCCAAGTAAAAAATAAATGGTTCTTATGTATTATCGGGACTACCAAACTGTTTATTATGTATTTTTGCTCTCATCATTTTTGTTTAAACTAACAAAAATATCACAACTTAACCTAACCAATCATCAAGGGTGTACAGTTGACCTAACTGGGCATTCAGTTGACCTAACTGGGCATTCAGTTGACCTAACTGGGCATTCAGCTCTGACCCCTGACCTAACTGGGCTTCATTCAGTTGACCTAACTGGGCATTCAGTTGACCTAACTGGGCATTCAGTTGACCTAACTGGGCATTCAGTTGACCTAACTGGGCATTCAGTTGACCTAACTGGGCATTCAGTTGACCTAACTGGGCATTCAGTTGACCTAACTGGGCATTCAGTTGACCTAACTGGGCATTCAGTTGACCTAACTGGGCATTTTCTATTTTATTTTGTTTTTCGTAGCTAACCTAACCTAGCCTAAAATCTTTCCTTTTTTTCAGATCATTAGAAATTTTCAATCATGAAATGCCCATTAGGTCAACTGAATGCCCAGTTAGATCAACTGAATGCCCTTGATGATTGGTTAGGTTAAGTTGTGATATTTTCGTTAGTTTAAACAAAAATGATGAGAACAAAAATACATATAAACAGTTTGGTAGTCCTGATAATCAAAGCTGGGCACTTGCGTTTTTTTTTTGCGGTACTGCGGTACTACCGCACTACCAAACCGGTACCGCATAACGCAGTACCGCAAAGGATCGCTGAAAGTACAGCCTGTACTTTCAGCGATCCTTTGCGGTACTGCGTTATGCGGTACCAGTTTGGTAGTGCGGTAGTACCGCAGTACCGCAAAAGAACCCGCAAGTGCCCAGCTCTGCTGATAATACATAAGTACCAAATAAACTATATGTATATGTGGGAATGGTTCACAAATCTCTTCTCTACACCATTACCAGACCAGTTCCAGCAAAATGTCATTACCAAATACCTCTTTCAGTCATTAATTTATCTAGTTTATTCTTAAAAGTCTCCAAAGTATGGGAACTCATACTCTAAGCTATTCCAGAATTTTACTCTTCTCTTTGAAAAACTATGTTGTACTAACTGTGATTTACATATTTGCTGAAAAAGCTTAAGGCTATGGCCGCTTGTCCTATCATTGTGATTCTTTGTAAAAAGCGAATGGAAGTCTATATTATCTAACTCATTTATTATTTTATATACTTCTATCATATCACCTCGTAACCTTCTTCGCTTTAGGGTCATTCCATGACAAATCATGCAGTACCGTAGTCAAAACTATGCCTTCATAGATTTTGCTTAAATTTGGTTTATAGAATGGTCTATGCTAGTAAGTACCAAATTTCAAATATCAGCTCAATCAGAGTTATGGTTCAAAGGTTATGAAACCACCATAACTCAGTCCCTAATTGACATAGAACAGTGATTTAAAGTGTGTATGAAAGGTAATTGCACACATAACAAATTAGCATAAGCAGAAAAAATGGCTAAAATTAACAGAAAAAAAGTTATGACACTTCATCCTATTTGAAGGGGTCCTTCCCCCCTCTGAATTACAGATTTTTAAAAATTTTCATATATATAAAAAATGAGTTTCAACCTTATTCTATCAATATATGAAAAGAAATATATGTGTATTTGCATATAAAATAGGTATTTACAGATTTCAAAATGGCTACTTTTACTTAAAAGACTAATTTTTACAAATTCATGTAAGCTGTTAGGTAATTAATACATTGCAATTTACACATGGTGCAATAATTCTTAATGCTAATAATCTATACCAGTGATGTAGTCGAGACCACCAAGTCCGAGACTGAGACCGAGACCTGATCCTGTGAGACCAAGATCGAGCCCGAGATCAAAGGTTCAAGATCGAGATCTACCTTCCGAGATCAAGACCCTTAAAATTCGAGATCGAGATCGAGACCAAGCTCATGCCCCCCACAAGACAAACGTGGCAACTCAAAACAGGGTGACTGATTAATGAATACTTAGAGTCCCTTACTTTTACAAACTTTCATAAACATTCTGAATTGTGTCTGTTCAACCAAGCCACCATCATGAGTATGCCAATAACATGTATTTTTCATTACGGTCTCGAGACCGATCTCGAGACCGATCTCGAGACCTACATCACTGATCTATACCTACCTAAGCTTATACAGTCGACCCTCGACTTACGTAATTAATCCATTCTGAGATGAGTTACTTAACTCGAAAATGATGTAAGTCGAACCCCAAAATACATGTAAATTGGGTAATCCGTTCCAGGACCCCAAAAGTATTGAAAATAATAAAATAATTACATTTTTTGATAAAAACAGTGTATATAGCTAAACAGAATTATAATGATAATTAATAACACTGGTATGCATATGAAATTTTTTTGTCTGCTGTGAGGGTTTTTTCAACTCATATTATATAATTCGACCATGCTGAATTCGAAAATGACATTGGTTTTCCTCAATCAGGTCAGGTTTTTTCTCTATTGGCCATTTATTATAAGTCCAATTTTATCCCCAAATTTATTGATTTTTTTAGCTTAAACACTGTAGATACAAGTAATATTATAAGAACACTCGTGAAAAATGAAAACATTATGTGAATAAATACTTTTATTCATACAATGAATATGGAAAAAAGTTTATTGAGGAAGGAATGAAGTTTTTTTGGCTTTCCATCTGTGTTTTTCTTCGGGCACGTCTCGCTTCAAACACCAGCAATAGTCCGCCAGCATATTGATATCCCAGTTTCCCTGGTACCTCTCTTCCATTATTTTGATATCTTGGTGAAATCATTCACCCTGTTCCTCACTATAATCCCCGCAATTTTCAGGAAAATAGTCCAAGTGGGACCACAAAAGTGCATTTTTATGGACATGTGCGACCCATGAGCTTTGAAAGCTTCCATCAAGTTTTCGACAATGGACTCGTATTCTGGACTTCTACGCTTGCCAGAAAATCAGTGACAACTGATTTGAATGCCTGCCAGGCATTCTTCTCAGTTAGAGTCATTGCATTTTCGAACTGAGTATCCTTGATCAAAGTTCGAATTTGAGGACCATCAAAACCCCAGCATTTAGTTTAGCATCAGATATATGAGGAAATTTACTCTCGAGATATCGGAATGCTGAACCCCCTTATTCATTGATTTGATGAAATTTTTCATCAAGCCCAGCTTAATATGAAGTGGTGGGAGCAAAATTTTTGTTGGTGGTACAAGGGCACTGAAACGACATTATGCGACCCAGGTTCAAAATTCTCTCTGATGCCCATTCACGCTGTGCATAGTGCTTCTCATCCACTCGGCTATCCCATTTGCAGAGGAAACATGGGTATTTCGTGTATCCCCCTTGCATTCCCAATACAAATGCCACAATCTGAAAAAAAAGAAAATTTAAAGAATTTCGAGAATTTGTTCTATCAGATAAAAAATCTATGCATTGGACTGTATCACTTCTGTGGGGAAGTTAAGTGTTCTTATATGCTCTCAAATAACCTTTGGAAAAACAACATAGTCAATAGCAATAGTTTACTTATGATATTAGTATTACCTTCAAATCTCCACAGATCCTCCAGTTATGTTGGTCGTATACGAGAGCATCCAGTAAAATTTTCATGTTATCGTAGCTCTCAGTAAGTTGTACGGAATGTGCTACAGGGACTGATGCAACCCTATTCCCAATGTTGAGAAGTACTGCTTTCAAATTTCATTTAGACGAGTCTATAAATAGCCTCCATTCTGATGCGTTATATGGCAGGCCCAAGGATTCGATTAGCCCCTCAACATTGCAGCAGTACACTAAGGAAGAGGTATTTTTGTGCACTTCAAAAAACTTGCGGAATTCTTCCTCTCATTTCCTATACCAGGAGAATGTTGTTCCCGGAGCCAGCAAGTTGTCCTCTCGAAGTCGTGAGCCCAAGATCTCGGCAGCTAATTTGGAAAGTCCTAAATCCCTGGTAAGATCATTAAGTTTGGCCTGGTTGAGAGGCCTCAGCTCATTCGAAGTGGTATTTTGAGGTATATACGACTGGGACTGGTCATTGGCATTGGTCATTGATTCATCATCAGAATCATCGAAGTCCAGGGTTTGAGGTGGGTCGGGTATTGGAATTCCAGGACCATGGGTACAGGTCTCATAGCAGAAGGAATGTCAGGGTATACAACAGTGTTTATTCTTCTTGTTAACTCCTGAAAATAGAAACACAGAAACATGGATATAAAACTTGCATATGAAATAGAAGAAGCATTCAGACAGTGGCGGCTCGTGAGGGAAGGCTGCGGTCTGTAAGATATGAAATAGGTCGATGGAGTCTGTATATTTTCTTTCTTTTTCATTCATATTGTCCCTTCGGGGACAATATGAATGAAAAAGAAAGAAAATATACAATCATTGTATATGTAAATGTACTTGTATAACAATATGTATGTGTAAATGTATTTTCTATAACAATATGTATATATAAATGTATGATTACCATTATGGTGAATATTATGCTATATATGGTGAATATTACATTATGGTGAATATTATGTCAAGTTTCATACGAGGATTTCAAAATATTTAAGAAAAATAAATTTATAAGCTCACCTTGGAGGTTTGTCATGCAGAAATAGCAATCTGTCACGTGATCCTTTCCTTCTCTCCAAATCATGGGAATTCCAAAAGGCAAAGATTTCGCTCTGCCTTTGCTCCATTTTCTCAAATTTTCAATGCACGTCTTGCAGCACATATGAGGGGCGAAATTTTTGTCCTGGTCTCCTAGCTTAATTCCAAAGTATGCTCTATACATTGTCTTCACAAATTTAGTGATTTGGGACTGGTTATTTGGCATGGTAACCGTCCCACATATGTAGCAGAATCTATTGGGATCATTTTTACACGCTCTATTCATTATGAAGTATTTTATCTATATGCCTGAAAAGTAAAAAAAGATATTATACAAGTGAAACAAGTGATGATAGATGTTACTGTTCCAATTCCGCTTTGACAAAATCACGAAAAATTCTATTTTACTTATGAGGCCATAGCCGGATAACCTGAGCTGATTGAGAAAAACGGATTGCAGATTCGAAATCAGCAGGAAAAACTCTATAAGAATCACTTACAAAATTCTTGACAGCAAAATTGATGCATACCAGTGTAATTATTATTAAGAAACACCATCTGTAAAAGAAAATACATATTAAAAATTAATAATAAAAAATTAATTTAGACTTGCATTGGAGAGAGAGTTGAATAATGCACAGTAAAAATAACAATGAAATAACGTGAAATACCCGGTGTCCTGCCAGTGAGTGGTCATGCACTGCGATTACGCAGCTATTACGCAACATGAAATACGTAAGATGAATCAATTACAGTCAATGGGGGGCTTTCTCGTAACTCGAAATTATGTAAGACTGTGACGATGTAAGTCGAGGGTTGACTGTGTATAGTTAATTTTCAACAGATTTTTATCCTAGTTTTGGTTCCGAACTCCCACTAAGTTCTTGAACTTGCTTTGGATTGAAGGAGTAAATAATCTTAACACCAGGCTTGATATTTGGTGTCATCATGATAGAAATCATATCACTTTGTTTTATCTAGCAAACATCCTCTTTCATTGGAAAATAATACTGAATGGTAGACCTGATGTGGTGAGGAAACTGATTTTATAATCACCATATTCTTCTGAAGTGTCTAAAATAATTCCAAACCAAACTTCATATTTACAGGCAACATACTGGCCAATTTGATACTCATCTTTTTCAACTAGTTGACTGTCTTTATCTGGTTCAGCCCCGGTACTTATTCTAAACAATTTACAATTATCAGAATCAGATGTCTGATAAGCTTGTATTAGGTTTTCTGACTCTGGTACAAACCTGTGGAAACCCTGTGTACCTTTAATAGGTAAAGCTTCATTAAACCTACTAGAAAGATTGAATTTATCCCCATGAACCTCCTCCTTTGTAACATACAAATAAATAATTGAATTAAAGTGTTCAGTGCAAAAATCATAGAAAGCTCTTGGTGTTAGTATATGACCAGTATCAGTACGTTGCAAACTAGCCTTTGCTATGTACAACTCTTTTAATAGTTCCTCCAATACCATCATAAGCATTTTTCCCATGACTTGTGGCAAAGAAATTCCACTCAGCCTTCACACCAAAATCCTGTTCATGATAGCATAGATTCTTGTATTGGCCTCCACACCCATCAGAGAAATAAATTACATTTTGTATGTTGGGGAATTTCTGTTTAATATCCTTCATTAAATATTGCTGAAAAGTGTGAACTGCTGATGAGTGCTCAAGACAATCTCTAATAATACAGTAACTAGTATGAATTAATTCCTCATCCTTCATGTGATACACCACAAATGGATGGAGGGTCACCTGGTCATTTGTCCAGTGAAAACTTTGTGGTTCATCTTGAGTGATGAATGAATAGTTTTCTGCAAAATCCCCTAGCACAAGTATTTCATCACAGTGAAGATTGTTTCATAGTCTTCAAATACTGACTCTGGCTTTTTGCAATGTAGTGGTGCCTAGTAAGAGAAAAAATGTTTTCTGAAAGGTGTTCAATAAATTCATCTGGAGAAGCTATACGAGTTTCCAATGTTGATCTATCTGTATTAGTCCACTGAACATATTTGACAGAATCTCTGCTTGTCAAGGAAGGTATAGTATTTAAGAAATTAAATATGCCTATGCTACCAGGACATTCTTGACATCCATGTAACATGCATGTAGAAGAATTTATATCACAAACACTTTTTTCCATAAGTGTGTAATAGGTTAAGTTTTTCTCTGCAATTGCTGATACCATGAGTTTAGGATTCTGGTGGTGGGTGCAAACACAAACTGAGTGGGTTCCTTTGCCTCCAGCAATTACACACCATTTAGGCCTCAGATTATAGTTTGAATATAATTCTTTTAAATTTCCTAGTAATAGACGTTTTTCCTTGTACTCTTTTTCACCATCTTTATTTCTTATGCTAACACAATCAGATTTCCCTGCACACAAATGACTGACTTCATCATCTTTGTAGAATTTCTTTATTTCAGAGATTATATTTTCAGTTAGTTTTCTTCCTTTACTGTAGATAGGAATCTGTGGCATAATACCAAATGTATGTTTCACATGTCTGGCTTTGTCAACCATGTCTCTGGTTGCACCAAACAAATCTATTGTCCTAGAAATAGGAAATGGTGAGAGTGTAAGTATCTGAAGCCTCCTTTTGTACGATGATGTGGATTTGAAGTCTTATACAAGATCACTCATGAGGTTTTCGTACCTATAAAAAAAACATAACCCCAAATTACTGTACAATATTAAGGATGTAAGTACATGATTTATATTATTCAAGAATTAAGGAAGTACTGTACTTCATGAATTTGAACATATACCAGTATAAATGCAAAAAACTTCACTTTTTTACGTGAAGGTCAAAATATGAGAATAAAAACCCACTCTAATAGACAGAGTTTTTTCCACGACAGTTTCGATGCCCACTGGCATCCGAGGAGGATGCCAGTGGGCGTCGAAACTGTCGTGGAAATAAACTCTGTCTATTAGAGTGGGTTTTTATTCTCATATATACCAGTATATTTAGTATATGGGATGATGTCACATTTAGGAAATATAGCTAATGTCTCCATATATATCCAAACATGACAACCTATAATACTGTACCTATATACAGGTATTTACATATATTAATAGTTCAAAGTCATCTCATTAATTATTTTTAGTTTCTTACCTCTCCAAATCTGCTTCTTTGAGATGCTGTTTACTCACTGGCTCACCAACATCTTGAACTTCAGTGGCAAATGCAGTTTCCAACTTCTTCTTGAGGGAGGTTGAAGCTTTTTTATATTTTTGTGAAACTGCCTTTGATCTGCTTCCACTGCTCCTGAAAAATATTTGAAATACAATTAATTAATAAATATAAGTATGACATATCTAGTGGCAACAATCTGAATTTCTGAACTGAAGTATATTTTTTAGATAATTTCATATATATGTATTAGGTATAAGATAACTATATCTGAATTACATTTCAGTTGACAGTATAAAAATGCATTATCTGTACACACATTAATAGCTAGTTACTTACGTAATTTCACTGGGGTAACATGAAGTTGCTCCAAAGTTGCATTAAGATCTTCTCGTTGATATCTCTATCCATTTCAGTACATTTTCTTGGAATTTTTTTCTGGGGATGTCAGGTGAAGTAGTCATACTTTCAGTACTACTAGTTATTGCTTCTGGCAGTCTGAATAATTCTTCAGGTTTTGCGTGTTTATTAATTAATTTCAGACAATTTATACAAACTTCTGATTCATCACTGAAATCATATTTAGAGTCACTATTTTCAACAACAAGCTTTGGAAGTGGCCTCAAGTTTCGCAGAATAGGCTTTTTGTGCAATTCAAAAGGGTTGCAACAGCGCTTATTATAGCTTTTGTGTGTAGGCATTTTCATCAAACACTTTTACTTATTTAAAACACTATGCGTATATGTACATAAATCTGTTCAAACTGAAAAAAAATATATACATTAAATGAGAACACAGTGAATGCATTGCGCATCACAGAAAACAAAATAAAGATCTCTCTAGTTAGGCAATAGATATCCTGGGTAGGATTGCCACTTTTTTAATGTCCACATGAGATTTTTTATTCAACCAATTTACCCAACAATCGAATGGGGGAAGATATTTTATGGTAGGTATTGTACTAGTGTTTTATGTTTAGTTCTTAGAATACTAGTTTAACACATACTGTATGTATTTACATTTTTAACAAGTACACCAATCTGTATACCAGAAGTCAATGAGAATGTTGAACAGTTTGTTAGAAATTATTCTCTCTCTTAGTCAGGGTTGGCACTAGTGGGCCCAGCCCGAAAAAACCCACCCGGTTTTTTTTTTAAAAAAAAGCCCACTTGAAAAAACCCACTAATTTACCCATTTGTGGGTTTTTTCATGAAACTTAAGTGCATATGCAATTATTTTTAAAATTGTCATATAGGCGCCTATAATGATTTTATATGCAAAGCAAGCAACATGAGTCAACAAATAGACCTACAGGTATAACTCTTTGGGTGAGGTAGCAGGTTATAGAGTGTAGACATCAGCCAATCAGGTGGTATGGTACTCCAGGATTGTGGTGGGTGGAAGTCAGTCAGCGACCCATGGTTCAGAACCCATGTTAAGCTGTCAGTCCCCTCCTCTGTCATGTAACTCTATATATAGCATGTTGCGAAGGAGTTTAAACAATCCTAATAAGTTTTAAGTGTCCAAGCATCTCAGCATCCCCAACTTTTGCTTTTCATAGGGAGGGGAGTTTTCATGGGCATCAGACTTTTCTTCTCCCTCCCATGTAATGTAAAAGTCAAAGTTCAAAAGTTTACTAGATAAATCCATACAAAAATAAATAAATGTTTTCCAAAATTTCCAGCATGAAATACATACTGGTATATACATAGAAAAATATTGACTTATTATATGTGGTTATATGAACATTGTAATTGTGTACAGTAAGTTGAACAAATGAAACTATATATTGTTTGAAATTTGAATATACATCTACTGAATGACTAACTATTCTTCATCATTTTTCCAATCATATGGGTCAGTCATCCTCAATTGCCTGTTAATTTTTTACAAGGTTTACAGTTTTTCAAGGCCTATCTATTGTGTAATTTGGTCCAGACAAGGCCAAATGTGGAGAACACTCTTTCAATCGAGGCTGAACTTGGTGGGCAGCTTAGTAATTTGTGGATAAATCAACTTCTTCATGGATTGTATTTAAAAGTGGACCAGACAAATTTCGACAGGAAGGTGGAGTGTAGACCTGGTCTTAGAGTCTCTATCATTTCAATAAAATACTTAGACTCTGCACATAGAAATGGAATATTATTTGCATAAAAGAATTTGGCTATTTTGTTATCAATGACATTTTTCTGCAAAGTTGTTGTTGTCATGCCAAAATCGCTTACTTTCTTTTGAATTTTTCTTTTTTTCATCTGTAATTGTGTCAGTGGTGGTGAGGATGAGTCTGGATCATCTGAGAGGTCTATGTCATGGCAGTATGAAGATGATGTACTGGCAGTATTGTCAGTCTTGTTTCTTGATTCCATGTGTTTCAAACATTTCATTAAATGCAATTTTATTCGCTCTATTTATTATTCTATTTCATTATTGCAATGTTTGCATCTAACTTTACTAGTCCCATCAATAATATTGACTTCACTCCATTCATGCCCTGATTTTCTTCCTGATCAAAGGTCTTTGGCATTATTTAATGCAGTTATAACTTCAAATAGACTAATTCTGTAGGCTAGCAGTAAAGATAAATATGCTGTTGCCAGTTTGTTTTATTTAACTGTGAAATAAGAGAAAAAATTCAGTATATGAATTAAATAGAATTAATAATATAACTAGCTGAATTAAGTTCCCTTTGGAGCTGTATTCATCTACTTCCAGCAGAAAACACAGGGGCCTGTCTTCCATAGGAAGTATAGCCTAACAAATAGGATAATTTACCACACCAAATTTAGTTCAAATTGGTCCATGTTTTCCAAATTTTGTTGTGAAGCTCAATCTGAGAAAATAATAACTTTTTATGCTTAATTGCCTGGAAGGCAACCTTTTTGCTAAAAACAAGACAAATGTTATATTAATAGTGTACGGTACAGTACAGTATTATTATAAAAATAAGAATAGGTAGGTCTAATATGAACTACCATATATGATATTAAAGCCAGCAGATGACAAAAAAATGGACATATGAAAAAACCCAATTTTCCCCGGGGTTTTTCGGGTTTTAGGTAAAAAACCCGAAAAAACCCACCTGGGGTGGGCCTTTTCAAAAAAAGTGGGTTTTCTGCCAACCCTGCTCTTAGTGAAAGTAGTCATTTTCAAATCTGTAAATACCTATTTTATATGCAAATGCACATATTTCTTTTCATATATTGATAGAATAAGGTTGAAACTCATTTTTTTGTGTATATGAAAATTTTAAAAAAATCTGTAATTTAGGGGGGGCAAGACCCTTCAAATGGAATAAAGTGTCGTAACTTTTTTCCTGTTAATTTTAGCCATTTTTTCTGCTTATGCTAATTTGTTGTGTGTGCAATTATCTTCCATACACACTTTAAATCACTGTTCTCTGTCAATTAGGGACTGAGTTATGGTGGTTTGAAAATTTCCAGTTTTTGTACCCCCCCCCCCCCTCCCCTCAAAAAGGGGGGACCATAACTTTTGAACCATAACTCCGATTGAGCTGATATTTGAAATTTGGTACTTACTAGCATAGACCATTCTATAAACCAAATTTAAGCAAAATCTATGTGGGTATGGTGTAGTTTTTCTTTTTTTTGCATGATTTGTCATGGAATGAGCCTTTAGGGAAAACATGTTTAGGTGCTCCAATCTCTCTTTGTAACTAAGGTGTCTAAGGCATGGTATCATCCTTGTGGCTCTCTTTTACTTTTTCTAGTCTGTCTTTGTCTTGCTCTAAGTAAGGACTACTGAACTGAATGCAATACTCAAGAAGAGGCCTCACATATGAAGTGTAGAGCCTACTTATAATTTTTGGTGATTTATATTCTATATGTTTCTGCATTAAGTTCAGTCTAGCATTAGCCTTATTTCTAATTTCAATACAATGATTTGTAGGTTTAAGATCATGATTCACAATGACACCCAAATATATATCCTTTTTTTCTTTATTTATCCAACTTCCATCCATGTTATACTCAAATTCTGGATTGTTATGACCAACATGCATAACTTTACACTTTTCCACATTAAATTTCATCTCCCATCTATCTGCCCAAGTGGAAAATATGCAGTTTCACGGCTCCATGAATACCGATATTTTAGTCATAAAAACCATAAATATGTATATTTAGAGACACTGAAGACCATGGCATTGGTAAAATTTTTGTAAAACCCTGTAAAGTATTTTTTATTTATTTTTAATAAGGACTACTTTGTGCCATTCCGCCATATGATTGTCTATAAAATGTAGCAATGAGGTGGAAATGTGTCAGTTTGGAATGTAACATTGATGGTGGTGGATGTGTGTACTGGATGTTCCGTCAGTGAGCTTAAACTAGTTACAGAGGATTGTGTTAAATTTAGCCAAAGTAGCAGATCTGTAAAAGTAGCAGAAAAAAAAATCAAGAATTATCACCAAATAATGCAGAAAAAACAATAATTATCACCAATTGAATGCCCAGTTAGGTCAATTGAATGCTAGGTTAGGTCATCTGTATGCCCTTGATGATCGGTTAGGTAAAGTCATGATATTTTCGTTAGTTAACGAAAATTAGTTTTCAACATTTCCACATTCTGAAAAAGTTTCAAGTCCTCATTACCCCAGACTGCTATTCAGTCAGAAGGATGTCACAAATTGATTTTTTTACCTGGGAAAGGGAGAAACTCATTATTTCAGTCACATTTAACTTTGTCAAACTACAAACAGCACTGCAACATTGCCAAACAGCAACACACACAGTAGAAACAACTCATTCATGGGCAAAGTGACACTTATATTGATCAGCTGATTCAGGTGTGGCCACAGCTTCATGAGTGCACATCTAATATCATTTTCTGGCTGTAGCCTGTTTCTCTATTCACTTTTCACACACAACAGGGCAGAAAATCCTGTCTTGCATGGGTAAATGGTGGCAAACAGGAGGAAAATCCTCATTGCAGTCAAACTGGCTACAGAGTATTCTCCCTTCTGAGTGGTCCAAGAGGAAGACAACTTTGGCTGCTCAAGTTTGAAGCTGATCTGGAGAAGCTTGTCAGTCTTCATTTCAATGATTTCCTCCACCAAACCAGATGGCTCTTCTGGAATGTTTATGATTAGGCAAAAATTCAAAATTTGGAACCACATGTGTACCATTTGGGCGGTAAATTTGAATGTTCATTTGCTCATTGGTTTTCAGATTTTTTATACAATTCATATTTTTAAATTTTGAGTTTTTGTAATTTGACTGTATTGACTCCTTTTACCCCCAAAAAATGTCAAATTACCCCCGTGAGAGTAATTTACCCCTAATTGAGAACCATTGGCTTAGGGCAAGGCCTAATAAAGCTGCTGGTGGAGCCCATAAAATGAAATCCAGTTTAGATGGATTAGAATATGATGGTTTAAAGGCAAGTAGACCAAAGTTAGTTGACGCTAGTCACCCAACAAGTGATAGTGTAGGCTAAGTTGTTTTTAAAGTCAGTTTAGTGGTTTGGGAAAAGGTTTAATCTGGAAAACTTGGAATAGTCATAGATTTTTAAAATGACTGTTTAGTAGAGACACTATATTTCTCTACTCTTTAGCTTTTATTTAATTGTTACTCATAGTTGAACCAATAATTTGAGTCTTGTTACATATCCAAACTGGTATTTTGATTTTGTCAATAGAGTTCATGAGATATTAATTTTATTCTGTGATTTTAGGTGAGAAGTAGAAGAAATATTTGTAGCTCAGCAACAGCATGTAGTGACAGTTTATTTGTGGTAAGTTCTTTGAAACCTTTCTCCTGTTTCATTGAAGCTTTAAAGGCATTAAAAAATATTTTTGTTACTGTTAGAAAATTCAAAGTCTTATAAAGTAGATGAATTTATGTAATATTGTAAACATTTTGGTATACCTTTGAAATATGATTCCATTAGACTGGCTATAAGATACCTAGTATGATGGTAAAACATTCTTCTACTCAAATTAGGGCAGATTTACTCTATGCTACAAAATATGTTTTATTTAACTGATAACTAATTCCTATTTAGGTTCCAGATGTTAATTACATAGGTTCGTATGTGTTAAAATTTACAAATTTACAAATTTCAGCATCGGGATACAGATTCAAACAATCCAGATACAAAATTTGAATTCACAGCAGAAAATTTGAAGGTACGTACTGTGGCTGTATATTATTTTTAAGTGATAAAATGAATGTCAAAGTCAAAAGATCAAATTAAGTTACAGTATATATAGGTTAAATTTATTGAACAATTTGACCATGCCTAGAAGCAAATACCCAAGCCAAGGCAGTGTATAAAATATTAGTTTCATTCAATCATTATTGCATCATTGTTGCCCTGATATGAACTTTGTTGTAGGAGGCAGGATTATTTGACATTTTATTGAGGTCTCCTTTGTGAGGTCCAAAGCATTACATTAAAATTGGGAAATTTGGACACGTGTGAATTTTCTTAGCAATATTATTTAACCATAAAATATTCTGACATTTTAAAGAAACTATGAAAAATGGAAGTTTTTCTTTCTTTTGAAGAGAGCAGAAGCCATTATTTCAATTTATCCTCATGGTCACAAGAAAGCTGCCGTGATTCCCCTCCTTGATTTGGCACAGAGACAGAATGGTGGATGGCTCCCTCTGACTGCTATGCACAAAGTGGCTGAACTCCTCGACATGCCGAGAATGAGAGTGTATGAAGTTGCCACATTTTATACCATGTTTATAAGGTAGGAAATAAAACAGGAATGAAAAGAGAAAAAAGATGTCATAAACCAAATGAAAGAAGAGTACCCAAGGTCAAGGTCAGGAAAGGTGCCGCCATGATAGGCACAATTGTAACTAATATTAAGAAGTTGAAGCAGGGAATGAATAGGAATTGCATTCTTAGGCTGGCCACACATACAGGGTTGTTGTGCGACTGATGACTTGGGTTGTGACACCTCCTTTTGCGTGTGATTTTATATTAACAGAATGGTAGCGTCCCCCCCCCCTCCCACACTGCAGCAGCTACCGCGATGCGATTCGCGATTCTTGTGGTCGCTGCAGTGTGTGGGGCTTCCATTCTGTTAATGTAAAATCACGTGACTCCAGTTGTCACAACCCAAGTCATCAGTCGTGAGTGCAAGACAATCCTTTGTGCGGCCAGCCTTAATGTTTGGTCACATATTAGTATTTGAAATAGGGTTTTTGCTCTTTTATCACTCCTATCCTTCAAAATTTGAAAAAAGTTACTATAAATTGGTAGGTTTAAATATTAAACTTTTTCAGTAATGTAGAACTAAAGTTAAGTCATAGTTTGTTCATTACAGTAAAGTCCATCCAAATTGAAGCGATTGGTCAATTTGTAGTACCTGGTATTCCATACATTAAAACCAAGCTCACCCTCTTGTCTATTGTTAATTTTGCAGCCATCCTCTACCTATAAGAAAAAAAATAATATAGTAAACACAGAATTCCTATGGGTCATGACTTTTGCGCCACTATATACATACATACATACATACATACACACTTGTCTACATTGTGGCCAGTGTCATAACACCGCTTCCTGTCGATCAACAAAGTTAGACGACATTGTGTCTGGGTAGTAGTAGGATAGGAGACTGTCCTCTGTGTCCAGATCATGTAGTGACCCATGGTTCAGATCCCACGTAAAGCTGTAGGTCCCCCCTGTCGTATGATCTTAGCTGCTGTGAAGGAGGTTAATCCTTTAAGCATGGTTGTTGTTGAATTGTGACCATAAGCACACCTTAATTAAGCATGTCAAAATGAGCAAAATCAGAAAAAAATTCATTGCCTAAAGGGTTAAACAACCCCATCATTATATTATTATTACAATATATATATATATATATACAGGGCTATTCAAAATGATTCATCTGATTTCAAATGAGAATATTTTTTAATGTTACAAATACAGAGTGATTTGTGATACATCAACCAAAAGAAAATTGTCCAAATTTTGTCTCTCACCTCATAAATGCTCTATGTGACTTCCTCTAGTTACACGAGCAACGTCGACACGATAGTCGAATTCCTCCCATACTCGCTCCAGCATGTCCGTTGTCACTGACTCTACGGCAGTAACAATCCTCGAACTGCCGATACCACCGACGGATGCTCTGAGCACCCGGTGGATCTGTTCTGTAACGTCGACGAAACTCACGCTGCACTGTGACTACCGATTTACAACTGTTTGTTGCTAGGCTAGGCCACGGCGTGACTTTGGAGCCCTCTCGCGGTGATCTTGTAAAACTTGAAGATTTCCTCTTTCATGTGGTGTATGCCCAGTTGATGCACGGTTGATAGGTACAGAAGTATTCTCAGTTGAAATCGGATGAATCAATTTGAATAGCCCTGTACTATACTGTATATATATATATATATATATATATATATATATATATATATATATATATATATATAATATAATATATATATATTATATATATATATATAGGGTGTACATAAAGTTAGGATCTATTTTTGTGAAATAATTATTTTTTTCTATTTTTCTTTTCAGAAGCCCTTAGAATGAATACAGAAGAGCGTGTGGCAATAGTAATTTGGCGAATCGAGGGAAAGAAATACAATGACATCAGAGAGAAGTTTAGAAGGAGATTTCATAAGCCGGGGCCAATAGACAAGACAATACGAAAATTGGTGAACAAATTTAAACGAATGGGATCTGTAAATGATGAAGCAAGATCAGGACGACCGTGTATGTCAGATCTTACCGTGAATGCAGTATGCGGAATTATCACTGAGGAGCCACTTACGTCCGTTCGTGCTGCATCACACAGACTCGGCCTCCCGACGTCATCTGTGCACAAAATTCTGAAAGTTAATTTGCAGAAGAAAAGCTATCATTTGCAGGTTTTACATGATTTACATGAGGAAGATTTCCCTCGACGAAGTGCTGTGTGTGCTGATCTCGTAGAACAAATCTGGAGTGATAATTTAATGGACAACATTCTCTTTAGTGATGAAGCCACTTTCCATACGTGTGGAAAAGTAAATCGCCATAACTGTCGAATTTGGGCAGATGAAAGACCGAATGATTTGGTCCAAAATTGGGAAAGAGACTCACCTAAAGTTAATGTCTGGATGGGTTTAACAAAATCTAAGGTTTATGGTACTTTTTTTCTTTGCTGAAGCTACAGTTACAGGGCTTATTTATCTGGACATGTTGCAGCAATTCCTTGAACCTCAGCTGATTGGGGATAGGATTGTTAGTACCGTCGTCTATCAACATGGTGCTCCTTGTCACTATGCCAAAATTGTTCAGGATTATCTAAATGGACGTTTTCCAAATCGCTGGATCGGACGCGGAAGCAACAGACCTTGTGTTGCGAGATGACCAGATTTAACCCCTTTAGATTTCTTTGCATGGGGCTTTATCGAGTCGCACGTCTATCAGACGAAGATTACGAGTCTTGAAAACTTACGTATACGAACTGCTGCAGATAACATAACCCCGCAAATGCTCCAGAATGTGTTTAGAAATGCTGCGGAACGATTTGAGCTGTGCAGGGATACTGATGGGTGTCACGTCGAATCCTACTCTTAATTATTTAATAAATGTTACCACTTTATCATTTTATGATTGAATTCCATATAATTTCCAAGTGCTTCACAAAAATAGATCCTGACTTCATGTACACCCTGTATATATACTACTGTGCAAAAGTCTTAGGCACCCTTGTGCAGTTGCATTTTTTTTAATAATTATATATGTTGAATATTTCAGCATGTTAGTGTTGTTTTAATATAAATTATAATGTATAGTCATTATCAATAATATCAGTTATTAGGCAGTTTAATGAAGAAAACAGATGTTTCATCAAAACGTGCTACGGCTGGAGATAGAATGGAATTTAACACAAAGCTTCTAGGTACTATTTTACAAGATATTCTAAGCTCATTCAGTAACAATTTGTAAACAACTTCTATTGTATGTTTTTGTAATTGTTTAATGCTCCATGAAATTTATTTTTTTTGTTAAAATTTCTTAATTGTTAATTTTCTCTTTTTCCAGATAAAGGCATAAAATTTTACATTGGTTAAGCAATGGCTAAAATATCCATTGCAACTCGACACCAGGTGGTATTATTGCATGAGCAGGGTCAATCTCAATCAGAAATATCTTGACAAACTGGGGTATCAAGATGTGGTATTCAAGCAATTTTGAAGAAAAAGCGCAAAACAGGCAAAGTTGAAGATTGAAAATGCAGTGGAAGGCCAAGGAAACTTTCTAAAAATGATGAGAGACACCTAAAGCTAAATCTTTCAGAAATAGACGAAAATCCAGTGCAGAACTTTTGGCAGAACTTTGCCCAGACTTCAAGATTACAAGTTCACTTATCCATCGTGAGGAGATCACTTATCAGAAATGGTCTTAATGGTCGAGTGGCAATCAAAAAGCCATTTCTCAGGAAAGGAAACAAGTCATAGAGACTCAAATATGCTCAAAAGCACAAGTATTGGAATGCTGACCAGTGCAAAAGGGTCCTCTGGAGTGACGAGTCAAATTTGAAATTTTTGGCACAAAGAGAAGGTGGTATGTGAGAAGAAGAAATGGAGAACAATTCAAGGAAATGTGTTTGCAGCCAACAACTAAGCATGGTGGAGGATCTATCCAAGTTTGGGACTGCATTTCAGCAAATGGTGTTGAGGAGCTTATCAAAATTGATGGAATATTGAATGCAGAAAGATAGACAGATCCTAATTCATCATGCTGTGCCATCAGGTCGGAGATTAATTGGGCAAAATTTTATTTTTCAGCATGACAATGACCCTAAGCATACTCACAATGTAGTCAAAACCTATTTGGAGAATAAAAAAGAACGTGGAGACTCGCAACTGATGGAGTGGCCTCCCCAGATCCCTGATTTAAATATTATTGAGGCTGTTTGGGATTATTTAGACAGAAAGAAGCAAGAAAAGCAGCCAAAATCGAGAGAAGACACAATATGATAATAAAAACCCACTCTAATAGACAGTTTATTTCCACAACAGTTTCGATGCCCACTGGCATCCTCTTCGGGTGGATACAGAAAAACGAAGAGGATGCCAGTGGGCATTGAAACTGTTGTGGAAATAAACTGTCTATTAGATCGAGAGAAGAGCTATGGCAGGTCCTTTTAGATGTATGAAACAACATTCTAGTGGATTTCTTGTGAAAACTCCAAGATAGCATTCCAAATCAAATTGCAGCAGTTTTGCAGGAAAAGGGTGGTCATACAAAATACTGACTTTCGACAATTGTATGTAACTTTTCAGTACTTATGGTGATGGTCCTCTAATAAATGATAAATCTTGAAGCTAACACATATTTTAACCTTTGAAATTGAGAAAATTTATCAATAAGATTTTTTTAGACCTACATAAGACTTTTGCACAGTAGTATATATATATATATATATATATATGACTCCAGGTTGTTCTCGTTTGTCACCTTCCTCCTGTGGACCAGGAAGGGAAGGTGCGTCGGTTCGCCCGTACGCGGTATGCGCCATCATCATAGGGTTTCTTGGCAAATAAAGCAGCTGGTGTGCCATCCCTCTGCTGCTTGTTTGGTCTGCGGCTCCTTATTCTGTATATTCGGTTCCCTCATCCGCCACCCAACGGACGCGCCTGGTAGGAGTGCTCTTCCCCTCCCACGATATGATATATACACACCAGGGCCCCCTCCCCGCGGGCGGTCTTTCTGGGGTGGATCGCCCGCGGGCTCCTGCCTCCATGTGGCGAGGGGGGTCAGCCGTGGCTGGGGGCCCTGCCGGGTCCCCCGCCCGGTTGCGAAGTGGACTTTTAGCATACCCTGCTATCCTACAGCCCCCTCTTTACCCTCTTCCTTGCCCCCTCTGTTTTTTCTGCTTTCTCTGTTCACTTCGCGCGCCCCGTGGGCTGCCGGGGCTGGTCGCTGGGGGTCTCGCTCCCATGGCTGGGGCCGGACTAAGTTGGCTGGTAGGGTGCCCAGGCCTGGGACCCTGGGGGGCCTTGGTCTTTGCTGCCGGCGGGGGAGAACTTTCGAAGCTGCAAGGGCCCCTTTTGAAACGGGGGTACCTACATGGGACGAGGCACCCATCCCCCGCCGGCGTGCGCTTGGTCCCCTTGGGCCCCGGGTAATCGGTTCCCCGCGGCCCCGGGCGCGAAACAATAACATTTTTTTTCATGGAAACACTTACAAATCTAATGGACCTCGTTGACGACCCGGCTTGTGCATCTGACTACCTCTTTGGACCTTGGGTCTGGTAAGGGCAGTCGGCAGCCCTCGCCCACCCCGTCTGCTCTTCTTGCCGACACCTCCTCTCCCTCTCTTCCCCAGGCTCGTGGCGCCGCTGCCCGACCCCCGCCAGTGGCGGATGGACCTGCAGTGGACCCCCCGACCCCTGGATCCCCCCATATTCCACGTCCCGATAGGGACCCACCTGCTTTTTCGCCCTCAGGTGGGAAGCCCGCGGCCCCGGTCGCCTCCCACTCCGGTCGGGCCTCATCGCCCCCGGCCCCCTCGGCACCTGGGGGACGTGGGACCCGACGTCGCCGTCCGCCTTTCTCGTCTCCCCGTCCCCTCGAAGTACCGGTGGTGTTTGGCCCGACGTCTTCGCTCGGCCTTGACGGTGGACAAGTTCCTCGTCCTCCGCCCCTCCTCTCCAAGCCCCTCCCCACTAACCATGAACGCCTCTTTCGAGCGATCCATGGGGTGACGTGGACGGCTCGTTTTGACCTTCGGCCTCAGAGGGATGGTTCCATTCTGATAAGGTCGCGTTCCTCTGTCGAAACCTCCTCTCTGCTCGCTATCCCCAATGTCCTGGGCTGCGGGATTACGGTGTCCCCCTACCCCCGCCTCAATCAGTGCCAGGGCACAATTTACGCTGCTCGTCTTCTACCCATCCCGGTGGAAGACCTCCAGATTGACCTCGCCTCCCAGGGTGTTGTGAGGGTGTACCGCTTTCCTGACAGATCGCGATCCCCAACCGCCCCTTCTCCTCGCCTGCTCCTCACTTTCGACTCACTGGTGCCCCCGTTTCGGTATTCTGGGGCTTTGGTGAGAGACGAGCGTGTGAATTCTCAGTACGACCATACGTGCCAGATCCTACGCGCTGTTTTCAGTGCAATAGGTTTGGCCACGTGAGCAGCTCCTGCCGTCAGCCGGCCCCGTTGTGTGTCCGCTGCGGCGGCCCTCCCCACCCCTTGCCCTGTACTGCTCCGCCTTCCTGCACCAACTGCCATGGACCACACCCTGCTTCATCCCGCTCTTGCCCGTCCTTCCTCTTTGAAAGGGAGGTTCGGGCCCTCTGTTCATCAGAGTTTCTCAGCGCTCGGGAGGCGCGGGACCGGTTGCGTGGCTGCGAGGTCCGGCGTGGTGCCTCGTACGCCGAGGCTCTCCGTTCCCGGACCCCGTCCTCACCGGCGGTTCCCAACGCGCCTCCACCCACCGTGTCCGCTACTCCCAGTCCATCCTCTGCCGCCCAGCGGACTCCTACCGCGGCTCCCCGTACTACCAGCGCGTCCCCACGTGCTCCCTCCGCGAACGCCGATGCTTCGTCGGCAACCCCCCTGCCCCTTCTACGCCCTCTCCACCGGCACCTTCGGCCACCCCCATTCCGGATCGTGACCCGCCGTCACCCATGCGGGCCGCACGACGGAGGGGTAGGGGCCGCAAGCGCCGCGCCAGTGGTGACCCCGAAAGTTTCGAAGCCATAAGCCTCGCATCACCTTCCTCTCCCAAACACAAACGCCCCCTTCGCCCTACCGCCCCGGTGTCCTCACCATCCCCACTGCGCAACCGTTATGCACACTCCCCCCTGGGGTCCCCGACGGCCCTCGAGGTGGGGGCTGAGATACACCCCTCTCCGGCCCGGTCGATGGACCCACTGGAGGGGGAACTCGCCCGCCTGGTCGGCGTGGGTGGGACGTGCACGCCCCCGCGCTTGACCCGCCCCATCTCTCTCCTCGACCTGCCAATGCCTCTGGGTGAGGTATTATTTTCCACTCCCCCTCGTAGTCCTGCCTCCCCCGCACCTCCGGTGAAGGGAGGGGCATTCTGGATACCTCTCACATCCCCTTCTCTGCATCGCTCTCCCCCGGACGTCCGGGAGACTCCTCTTCTGGAGGACTTGCCGGCGTCTGGTTCCACATCGCCCCCTCGTCGGGGTGACCCTCGCCTTCGCCCTCGTTCGGCGTCTCTCGCTGAACTCCGGGGCTTTCCGAATCCCTCTTTAATCTCGGGCCGCCCGATCGGCCCACCCACCCCATAACCATCCTTTACGCTGACTTTCCTACCCCTCCCTATACCTCGCTCCTGCAGTGGAACATCCGCGGGCTCCTGGTAGGCCTCGAGAGTCTCTCCTCTCTCCTGGCCTCCAGGTGTCCGGCGTGTTTCTGCCTTCAGGAGACGATTCTGGGATCCCGTTCCCTCCCTCGAGTGTCCGGTTACTGCGGGCTCCCTTCCCCGCCTCTCGATGGGGCGGGGAGGGGGGGCGCCGCGGTCTTCGTGCACCGCTCCGTCCCTTTCCGCCCCCTCCCGCTCCGTACAGTCCTGCAAGCTGTGGCCGTGCGCCTTTCCTTGGGGCGCCAGCTCACGGTCTGCTCTCTTTACCTCTCCCCTAACGTACGCCCTCCACCCGATTCTCTCCGTGACCTAATTCTTCAGCTTCCCCGCCCTTTCCTGATTCTCGGGGACTTCAACAGTCGGGACCCGGCCTGGGGGGACGTTTGCTCCACCTTTCTCTCCGGGACCCTTCTCTCCCTTATGGACGAGCTCGAGTTCACCTTTCTGAACGATGGCTCCCCAACCTGCCTTCGCTCGGCCACGACAGTTTCACCTGTATCGACCTTTCCCTGGTTTCCCTCGAAATCGTGACGGAGTTCACCTGGGAGGTCCTGCCGGATTCTTCCGGCAGTGACCATTTCCCAGTGTGTCTTACCCCGACCCGTCTCCTCCCCCCCACCTCTGTCCGCCCGCGCTGGCTGTTCGCCCGAGCAGACTGGGCCTCATACGCGAGGGGCACGGCGATCTCGCCATCAATTCCTGCCTTTCCCTCCGTCAGTGAGGCCCTCGCCTTCCTCGAGAGTAAGATCCTCTCGGCTGCCGCCAGTTGCATCCCCCGTACCTCTGGCTCCCCCAGGCCGCGAAGCGTCCCATGGTGGACCCCAGAGTGCTCCCATGCCGTTCAGGAGCGGCGCCGTGCCGGCCGCCGCTTCTACCGGACCCGCCAGCTGGATCACAAGATAGTGTTTCAGCGCCTGAAGGCAGTGGCCCGTCGGGTCTTGAAACTAGCCCGGCGTACCTCCTGGCGGAGTTACGTGTCCGGGATCTCCTCCTCGACCGCCCCTCAACTGTTTGGCGCAAGGTGCGTAGCTTTGAGGGGACCCGTGTCCCCCTCGACCCCCGGTGCTTCGGGTCGGGGACGACGAGTTCGTGTCCGATCCGGAGGCCGTCGCGAACGCACTCGCGGCGCACTTCGCAGCCATCTCCAGTTCCGATTCCCCCCACTCCCGCCGCGACCCACCGGAATTTCCACCTCATAGGGATGACCCCTATAATCATCTCTTCCACATGACAGAGCTTCGGGAGGCCGTCCGCCCCCGACGCTCCTCCGCCCCCGGCCCGATAATATCCCCTATGACTTGTTACGGCACCTCCACCCCTCCGCTCTCAGCTTTCTACTGGACCTCTATAACCGGATTTGGTTGGAGGGTTCATTTCCGGACCGATGGCGTGAGTCCATCGTCGTCCCCATCCCGAAGCCCGATAAAGACCCCTCACTCCCGTCGAACTATCGCCCCATTTCCCTAACATGCTGTGCCTGCAAGGTGATGGAGGCGATGGTCGCCTCGCGGCTGTCCTTTACCTTGGAGGCGAGTGACCAGTACCCTGCTACCCAGGCTGGTTTCCGGCGCTTCCGGTCTACCACCGACCCCCTCCTCCTCCTTAGCCATGACGTGCAGGAGGCTTTCTCCCGGCGTCAATTTGTACTCGCCGTCTTTTTCGACCTCCAGAAGGCCTACGATACTACCCGGCGGAGCGCGGTCTTCGACTGCTTACGCTCCCTGGGTTTCGTAGGCTTTCTCCCTTCCTTTATTTATAACTTCTTGTCCGCCCGTTCTTTCCGCGTCCGCATCGGTTCTGCCCTCTCTGACCGCTTTCCGTTGGAGGAGGGTGTCCCTCAGGGTAGTGTCCTTAGCGTCTTGTGTTTCTCACTCGTGATGAACACAGTCGCTACGGTCCTGCCTACATCCGTTCGTAGCTCCCTCTATGCCGATGACCTGGCTATCTATTGCTCTGGCCGCCTCCCGTCTTTGGCTGAACGTCGGCTCCAGCTAGCCATCAACGCGGTGGTTCGCTGGGCGTCCTCGGTTGGCTATGCTTTCTCACCCTCTAAGTCTTCCAGTATGCTTTTCCGTCCTCGGCGCCTCCGTCTGTCGCATACCTTCGCCCTTACCCTTGCCGGCACTCCTCTTCCCCTCGTCCCATCCGTTAGATTCCTGGGTATGACCCTCGACGGATTTTTCGGTTGGGTTCCACACCTTAGGCGGTTGCGGCAAACATCTCGCCGCACCCTCTCCCTTTTGGGTCATCTGTCCCACACGACCTGGGGGGCGGACAGGCGTACTCTGCTGCGCCTGTACACCTCCCTGGTGCAATCCCGTGTCGACTACGGCTGTGTGGTCTACAGCTCCGCCTCCTCTCCGGCACTCCGTATGCTGGATCCTCTTCTCCACCGTGGCCTTCGCCTGGCGTCGGGTGCCTTCCGCTCGTCCCCTGTCGCTAGTCTTCAGGTGGACTGTGGACACCCCCCCCTTCCCCTTCGCCGGGGCCTTCTCATGGCGAAGTGTTACCTTCGCATCTGCCGCCTTCCGATGTCCCTACTCTTCTCCGCGATCTCCCAGGCGCTACCCCGGCCTGACACGTGGCATTTCGCTGCTTCTCTGGCCGAGATTTTCTCGTCCCTGGGGATCCCCCACCCTCTATTCTGCCGTTCTCCTTCGATCTGTCGCCCCCCTGGCGGACCACCCCTATCTGCCGTTGCCAGGCGCTCCGTGGCCTGCGTAAGGAGTCTCCTCCTGCCGTCCTCCGGTCTTCTTTTCTGGCCCATCTTCCCGTCCATTCGGACGACGTTCCCGTCTACACCGACGGCTCGCGCTCCCCTGCAGGTGTCGCGGCCGCCGTCTTCTCTCCGTCATTGTCACCTACCTCCCGGGGTATCCCCCTGCCGGTTCAGGCCTCCATCTTTTCCGCGGAGCTCTTTGCCCTTCTGGAAGCCCTCCGTCTGGTATCGGGTTGTTCGCGGTCCTCCTGTACCATTTTTTCGGACTCGCTGAGCGCTCTTCAGGCGCTCGAGCGCTATGATTCCCCGGACCCCCTCGTACGCCTTATTCAACAGGAGTACCATGTCCTGCACACCGTTCACCGGATCCGGGTCACCTTCTGCTGGGTTCCCGCCCATGTTGGTGTTTCCGGTAATGAGGCGGCGGACCGCATAGCCCGGTCCACCGCCTCGCTGCCTCCCCTCCCCCGCCCGCTCCCCTTCTCAGACTATGTGCAGGTCTTTCGTTCCTTTTACGACCGCATGTGGCAACAGTCCTGGGACGATGCCACCGGAAATAAACTCTGGTCCATCCGCCCCCGTCTGTCATATTGGGTGTCCTCTTTCCACCGCTCCAGACACAAAGAGGTCGTCCTTGCGCGGCTTCGCATCGGCCATACGCGCCTCACGCACGGCTATCTTATGTTCCGGCAGGAGGCTCCTCGTTGCGCCTCCTGCCAGTCGCCCCTCACCGTCTCTCACATCCTTGTGGAATGCCCCACCTTGTCGTCAGTACGTCGTCGCGCCTTCCCGTTCCTTTCTGATTTCCCCCTCCCGAACGTTTACGCCTTATGCTCGCTGAGAGCCCTCTCTTTTCGCTAGACCGTCTTTTCCTCTTCCTCTCCCAATCTCGCATCCTATCTGAGCTTTAGGTGACTTCTCACCTGTAGTCCGCTGTTCTCCCTTTTCTAGTGCCTTTTCTCCGTCTCCGTTTCTCTTTCTCGTATTCCGCCTCGCCATGATATCCGCTACCATATAGCGGGAAGTGGCGGTAAACGCCCCAATACAAAAAAAAAAAAAATACACACCAGGGATGGGGTCAAATACGTATTTGTATTTGTATTTACAAATACACAAAAATGGATATTTGCATTTGTATTTGTATTTGAGAATTTAAAAAGCTGCATATTTGTATTTGAATTTGTATTTGAGCCTTTTATTTGCCGTATTTGCTTCAAATACAGTCAAATACACTAATGTAATGTAACTGTGCATATAACTACAAATTGATATGAACAGTAAAAATCAAACATTGAGAAATATGAATTTATTTTCTTTAATTATGCAAAAGTGCAGAAATATCAAGGTGTGAAATAATTTTCTCTAATAAAAATAATAAACAAGAGGAATTTGTTACTTTTCTTGCCTTGGTGTGAAAATGAAGTCTACTTTGATAAGAGCCAAAGTATTGCAATGTTAAGTTTTATACAATAAGTACTATACCAGTATTGTCTTACTTGAGGGGTAGCCGAAGTCAAGTAAATATTATCCGTTTATATTTAGGATGAAATTGGTACGAAATTTGCAAATACAGTAAAAATTGTATTTGCATTTTATTTGTATTTGAAGCTTCATATTTGTATTTATATTTGCATTTGGGGGTTTATAAATTCGAATATTTGTATCTGTATTTGAATTTGGCCGTAAAAAAAAGTGTATTTATATCTATATTTGTATTTGGGCAATTGTATTTGACCCCATCCCTGAATTACACACACACATATATACACGGTGAACCAAAAGTAGGTGGACAGTAGGTTGAATACGGTTTGTGTTATATTATATTATAACTATGGTGTTCATTATAACTATGTGTGTGTTTGTGTTTATATTAAATATTATAACTAAATTTATTTAAATTTTATTTTGTATTATAGTATACAAAAAAATTAAATATGTATTCTCAAAATAAACGTTATCATTTACTGTCCACCTACATTTGGTTCACCCTATATATATATATATGAAAATTATTTCACGAAAGTATACACACACACATATACACACATTCCAACTGCAAAGAACACGCAGTATAAATAACATAAAGAACGACGCTTGTATAGGAGAACATCCCGCGCAAGATGAGAAGAGAGAACGAACAAATGAAAAAATGAGGTAACCACCCGGGAATCGAACCCGGGATCTTCCGATTGCCGGTCAGATATGATAACCACTACAGTGTAGTGGTTATCATATCTGACCGGCAATCGGAAGATCCCGGGTTCGATTCCCGGGTGGTTACCTCATTTTTTCATTTGTTCGTTCTCTCTTCTCATCTTGCGCGGAATGTTCTCCTATACAAGCGTCGTTCTTTACGATATATATATATATAAAGAACGACGCTTGTGTAGAAGAACGTTCCACACAAGATGAAGAGGGAGAACGAACAAATGAAAAATGAGGTAACCACCCGGGATCTTCCGATTGCCTGTCAGATATGCTATCCACTACACCAGTGGTTCCCAACCTTTTCACCACAAAGGACCCCTTTTATTTTTATTTTTTTCCCACGAACCCCATGTTTTTGGAAGATTCCGTCTACCAAACAAACTGTTTTTATTAACTAATAAATTAACTCGTTTTCTCATTTTTCACTATCAAATAAAGGACATATAAGTGAGTATGCAATTAAAATAGCGTATTAAAAAAAGTATTAATAATTCCAGCCAAGAGCAAGGAAACTTGAAATTTTAGCCTGAGTAAATGTACGATTTCCAATGGAACCTCTCGAAATATTGAAAGCTCACGGACCCCCAGTACTACCTTCGTGGACCCCCAGGGGTCCGGGGACCCCAGGTTGGGAACCACTGCACTACACCATGGGCCTCGATTAATCAGAAGTCGTAATTCTCCTACATACGAGCTCCAATCAATAATGCTTCATTTTTATTTCACTCTAGCAACATTGTTAATAGAAATATTCTTGAGTCTGCCATTATCCAACTTACAAATGAAGCGGGCCAGGGCCATCCCTGCCGTACAATGAAGACAGCGCGCCGAGCTTCTTGGCGTGCCCTTGTGCCGGCGTCACCGCCACCACACCTTCGGCTACCATCTGGAAGAAGGTACTGGGTGTCGAGAGGCGACATGTCCCCTCCCGACCCCCGGTCTTCCGGACTAACGATGGATTTCTATGCGAGTCCAAATCAGTGGCAAACCACCTAGCTTCTACCTTCGCCGCCGTTTCTTCCTCCACAGTTAGTTCCCTTGTACCCGCCCCAAACGATAGTTCCTCTTCTTCGTCCCTAGACAGTACCTACAACCGGTTGTTCACCATACGTGAACTACAGGCGGCACTGGCCTCTCGACGATCCCCTTGTCCCGCCCGGACGGTATTCCGTACAGCATGATCCAGCACATCCACCCTACCTTACAAATTTTCCCGCTAGACCTGTACAACCACATATGGATAGAGGGCGTCCTCCCCTCCAGGTGGAGGGAGGCGTACGTCATCTCTTAAAGTCCGGGTGGGCTCAGTCCTCTCAGACACCTTCGTGCAGGAGGACAGGGTCTCACAGGGAAGCATCCTCAGTGTTCTATGCTTTTCCATCGTCATGAACACAGTCTCAAAATGTCTTCCACCCACCATCCGTTCTTCCATCTACGTGGATGACCTTGCGATCTACTTCGCAGGGAGGGAGCCATCCATCGTTCAACGACAAATTCAGCTCGCCATCTACCGGGTGGAAAGGTGGGCGACGTCGGTGGGTTTCTGCCTCTCCACCCCCAAGTCCAAGTGTATGCTCTTCAGCAGAAGAAGACCCGCAACCCTTCCTGTTCCCTCTGTCACATTATATGGCAATCCAAAATTGAGGAGCTTGGGTGGGAAAAACTTCCACATCCTCCATATTCTCCAGACCTTGCGCCTTCAGATTATCATCTCTTCAGGAGTCTGCAAAACTATCTTGACGAGAAACAGTATACTTCTTTAGATGACCTGCACATCAGTCTTTGTACGTTTTTTGCCTCAAAACCGCCTGAATTTTATAAACATGGCATTGAAAAGCTTGTAGGACGTTGGCAGTGTCATTGATTCCGATGGAAAATATATACTAGATTAAAAAGTTTCAGTTGAGTTTTTTTTGTCCTTCAAATTCCGATCTAAAAAACATTACTTATGGGATGACCTGATATATATATATATATATCCCAGAAGAGTTCCTTGTTCCATGCACGGTCTGTGTATCATATATATATATATATATATATTATATATATATTTATATATATATATATATATTATTATATATTATATTATATATATATATATATAATATATATATATATATATACATATACACACACACACCCCGGGTGTCTCATTCGAAATGAAACAACTTTGAAACCTTATAATTTTTTATTGAATGATGCAAACAATGTAATATTCACACAGTAAGTAGTCAATGTCATAAAGTTCCATATGATATACGTGTATGTGGATTATAACATTTAGATACATTACAGTATGCATAGGGGTCATTCCATGTCAAATCAGACACACAAGGGCAAAAAAAATGTCAACCATCTCCGATTTTGTTTATACGTAGTACACTTAAGGACCCTTATGAGAAATGTAGATACCCAAAATTTCACACCTCTGTGACCTCAGGGTGCCGAGATATGAGGTCACGAAAGTTGACCTTTTGACCAGATTTTTTTTTTAAATTTAATATCTAAATTGTCATATCTCGGCTTCTACTGGACCGATTTACTTCATTTTGGTGTCATTTTAAAGCTTGAAAGGAGTAGACCTTTTGTCTATCTTGAAATATATCCCATAAATGATTCACAAAAAAGTTATAGAAGTTGGAAATATTTGAACTTTAGTAAAAAAAAAATATCGTCTCCGATTTTTTTTAAATTTTTTGTCCCAAGATACCTCTATCCAAGCACAATATTGTGTAAAAAATTCTTTATTCTCTGGCAAATACTTTAGAAAATACTGTATAGCACTTTCAGTGTGACGAATTTTAAAAAAAATATAAAAAAATGACAGAAAATGAAAAATCGTTGCTATTCCTATGGAATGATATGGAGTAACTTTTATTTTTGAAAGTATAGCACTATGACAAATAAAAGAACTAATTGAGAGCTGTAAATTTGACACATCCTGTTAGGTATACCTATTTTTGTATCTTATTTGTACGCAAACATTAACTCTTAGTACAAAGAACTGTTTTATGTGTACATGTACTTTTTTCTTTTTTTCAGATCTTTTAGGAAAGTATAAAATAAATCCTCTATACGTAATATATTCAGAAATTCCTTGCCAGGTACCTATCTATTTCAATTAGGAAATTTTGAAATGGATTTGCTTAATTTAAAAAGAAAATGTGATGATCCTTTCAATGAGCATCAAGGGAAATGGCGAACTAAGCGACTAAGAGTAGTAGTAGTAGTGTAGTAGTAGAGTAGTAGTAGTAGTAGTAGTAGTAGTTCCACCTGAAATAATCGTTAAGCGGCCTGATCTTCAATTAACTGCAAATCATAGACTATGTAATCCGTGCAGAATTCTTATTGATAAAATATTAAAAGAAAATACTGAAAATTAAGACACTGACTCATCTCATCCCTCCGGCTCTGTCATATCCGAAAGACCACTTGAACTTGCGTCATCAGGGTCAGGCTCAAGTTCAGCGTCTCTAACAGTAAATTTTGAATTAGCGACGCTGAATAGTTCATTAAAAGAAATAGTAGAGAGTCCAGTTAAAAAAACAAAAATTAAATACTCAAAAGGCATATGGACTGAAAAAATTTAAACGAGTTAAAGATACGTTCAAAAGAAAAATAGAAGCTGCTAGTGAGAAAACTATAGTTGAAGAGGAAGAAAAGGATTATAAAGAAATTTTAGACCAGCTAAAAGAAAAATTTAACCATTCAAGCACTAAAAGAAGTGAAAAAATTAAAATTTTAACAGTTCTGCCCAAAAGCTGGAGTATAAGAAAAATATGCCAAGAATTCAATACTACGGTACCAAGCACACTGCATGCATTGCTAAGAAAATGGTAAAAGTTCTGGAATTTTGTCAGAACCAAATCCAAAAACTGGGAAAGTTCTGGAAATGGGAATAAATTTTTTTTATTTAAATGAAAGCATAAGTAGATTAATGCCGGGTAAAAAAGATTTTGCGAGTGTTATTAACGAACATGGTCAAAGGGAACATAAATGGAAGCACCTCCTCCTCTGTAACTTAAAAGAGGCATATGAGGCCTTTAAAATAAATACCCAAGGATGAAAATTGAATTTAGTAAATTTGCCTCGTTAAGGCCTAAACAATGCGTAATTGCGGGTGGATCTGGTACGCACTCAGTATGCGTTTGCGTTATCCACCAAAACCTAAAACTTACGTTCATTGGGGCAAAAATTGATAAAATTACAGAGCCTAAAATCAGTCACGTCCGCCAATTGTTACCTTCCCTAATGCGCAATCCTCCCTCGCGAGTATGTTGCCTAATGGAATGGAATTTCTGTGGTGATACCACCTATTTAACCACTCATCTCCAAACGTTATTCGATGAAAATTATGTTGACAAGATTCAATTCAAAAACTGGACCAACACCGATGGTCAAATTTAGAATTGATGCAGTTGTCTACAGATGATTACATAGAAGAATTTTGTGAAAAATCGAAGCAGTATCGGGTAATAATAACAATAATTTAATAACACTTATTGAACATATCGTGTATAATTATTACAAAATCATATAAAAATAATATATCTTGATGTTGACAAAATAACCTCGTACTAGAATATCATTTGAAAAATCCAATGAAATAAAAGGCTGAATTTTAATTAGTTTTTAACAAAGAAATAATATATCTACGAGCCCTTCTAAATTCTAATTTACGTACATACTTTCAGATCCATGATTTTCTAACAAATATGCAATGAAACTACTATCAGGATAAGAAAACATCATTGGAAACCGATGAAGTTTTGGCTCGATGCGACTTCTCAGAAAATTATTCAGTTATTCTCCAAGATGAAGTTCAGTCGTTCCATTGGAACAACCAAATGACTACTATTCATCCGTTCATTCTATATTTCAAGGCCCGAGGAAATCTAAAGCACTTAAATTTTGTAATTATTTCAGAATGTAATGACCATAATGTTATCGCGGTTCATCTTTTTCAACGCCACCTGCGTAAATTTAAAGAAAAAATTCCATTCATAAATTTTTTTTTAGATTTTTCGGACGGATGTGCTGCCCAATACAAAAATTGTAAAAATTTCCTTAACCTCAGTTACCATAAAAAGGATCTTAATTTGGAGGTGGATTGGAATTTTTTCGCTACAAATCATGGAAAAGGACCATGTGATGGATTGGGGGGCACTATTAAAAGATTAGCTGCGAAAGCAAGCCTCCAAAGACCATATGATAACCAAATAATAACACCCCGAAATTTGTTTGAATTTGCTAACTAACATTAAAAACATAAATTTTAAATTTTTAACAATTGAAGACCATCAAAAAGAAGAATTTTTAAAAGATCGAAATTCAGAAGCCAAAACCGTTTCCGTAACTCTAAAATTGCACCATGTAAAACCAGTTTCACTTTCATCAATTACTGTTAAAAGATATTCGGCATCTAATGAGTCAAGTCAGTCAACAATCGTAAAAGTAACCAAGGAAGAGGAAATGATAGAAGAAAATGATATAAATGGTTTTGTTGCTATAGATTATGATGACCACTGGTGGTTATCATATGTTTTGGAAAAATCAACAGAATCCAGAGGTAAAGGTGCATTCTTACACCCTCATGGTCCCAAGCCTTCGTTTTTTTTATCCCCAACATCCAGATATTTTGACAAAAGATTTTCAAGCGTCATCAGAAAAGTCGATGCAATGACGAGAAACGCGAGAGTGTACAATTTAGTAAAAGAAGACGTACCAAAAGTCCCCAAATCTCGTAAAGAATTACTTCAAAGAAAGATAACCTAAAATACCTATTTAAATTAGAATTTTCAAATTAACAACCATCTAACCCATGCTATATACCAATAATTTAATGTAATCACTAGCAATTCGCTTTCATAATTTCTCTATTTAATTTCAGATTTAGTCAATAATTTTTCTCTATGTAACAAACTTCAATTATTTTTACAGATTAACAACAACTAAAGGGGATCACAAAAGTTTACAAGAAGGCAAGATGTCTCTCTTCAACTGGGCTGATGAAAATAATATTAAATTCAATTCAAATAAATTCAAACGTGTTATTCTTCTAGAATAAATGCTAAAATTACTAGAAAGTACCACACTCAAAACAAATTAATTAGTTTTTATATATGTTTGGAAAATTTTAGAAAAAATCTCCCCTACATAGACAAAACTAGGTACACCTATAGGTGCCAAATTTAAAGCTCCAAATTAGTTATTTTATTTGTCATAATGCTGTATATACTTTCAAAAAAAAAGTTACTCCACATCATTTTTCATATGAATAGCAACGATTTTTCATTTTTTGTCATTTTTTTATATTTTTTTTAAATTCGTCACACTGAAAGTGCTATATTTTCTCAAGTATTTGCCAGAGAATAATGAAATTTTTACACAATGTTGTGCTTGGATAGAGGTATCTTGGGACAAAACATTTAAAAAAAAATCGGAGACGATATTTTTTTTATTCAAGTTCAAATATTTCCAACTTTATAACTTTTTTATGAATCATTTATGAGATATATTTCAAGATATACAAAAGATTCTACTCGTTTCAAGCTTTAAAATATGACACAAAAATGAAGTAAATCGGTCCAGTAGAAGCCGAGATATGACAATTTAGATATATTAAATTTCGAAAAAATCTGGTCAAAAGGTCAACTTTCGTGACCTCATATCTCGGCACCCTGAGGAGGTCACAGAGGTGTGAAATTTTGGGTATCTACATTTCTCATAAGGGTCCTTAAGTGTACTAAGTATAAACAAACTCGGAGACGGCTGACATTTTTGGTGTCTAATTTGACCCATACTGTAGCATAATGTTTCCTTTTGTTAAGATCTTCACATGTTATATGCTGAACAATTTGAAGCTTATATGGATAGAGCTGCAACCGCTTGCGCACGACTCTACAGTATGCACAGTTGGACGAGGAATCTGCAGTTCGATACTGGCACCGCGGATGGACTTTCTCGGGCTACTATCAAAGGCGCCGCGTATTCGTTCAACATCATCTTCCGATCTTGTTCGCCCTCCAGAGTGTTCCTTTAGAACACTGCCAGTCTCCTCAAATTTCTTGGTCCAAGCATATAGGTCTCTTCTGGTGGGTGGTTCCTCGTGAAAGGTGGTACGGAATCGCCGTTGCACCAGAATAGGGGACTTCAACTCAGCCATGTATGACACACATTTCGCTTTTTCTTGTGGGGTAAACATAATTCAATCTGAAACAAACAAAAAACATTATGACAAAAACTTATGCATATGGTGTAGTAACTGGCAAAGTTTCAACATTCTCACATTAATACTTTAAAAATTACAGAGTTTCAAAGTTGTTTCATTTCGAATGGGACACCCATATCCCCTCCGTCATATGACCTTAGATGTTGCGAAGGTTAAGCAACCCCAGTAAAAAAAAAAAAAAAAAAAATAATATATATATATCCCGCAAGGGGGTGCTAAGCTCGTGCTCTTGAGTGCTCTTTGTGCTCGTTTGTACGTGCTTGTTCCTGGAGGTTTCACGTGCACCCTCCCGACCCTATCACCCAAGGATAATGGGGCTCGACCCTGCAGTCTTTGTCATCCTTGGTCTTTTTCCACTTCGACTGTCCCCTCCACCCTTTCTTCTTCCTCTGTCTTTCCTCTCACTTTTTCTTTGTTTTCCCGCAAAGGAAAAGTGAGAGGAAAGACAGATGAAAAAGAAAGGGTGGAGGGGACAGTCGAAGTGGAAAAAGACCAAGGATGACAGAGACTGCAGGGTCGAGCCCCATCATCCTTGGGTGATAGGGCCGGGAGGGTGCACGTGAAACCTCCAGGAACAAGCACATACAAACGAGCACAAGAGCACTCAGAGCACGAGCTTAGAATCCCCTTCCGGGATATAATATATATATCCCGGCCCTAGCACCCAAGGATGATGGGGCTCGACCCTGCAGTCCTTGTCATCCTTGGTCTTTTTCCACTTCGACTGTCCCCTCCACCCTTTCTTTTTCCTCTGTCTTTCCTCTCACTTTTCTTTGTTTTTCCGCTGAGATATGCCCTTTAAATAGAGGCGAATCGGTTCTTCCTGAACTAAAAAAAAAATATATATATATATATATATATGGGAATGAACTCAGAATGGTTCCCTGAGTTTTTTTATGATACACACAGACCGTGCATGGAACAAGGAAACTCTTCTGGGATAATTAAATCCACTATAGTCCGAATAAGTAATGGTAAATGACAAATACCATAGTTTTTCTTTTTCATGATGCAACCCGACGTGGGCAACGGGTCTCGCAAAGAGGTCCCATAAATATAGCTTCCCTCACCAGCTATCTGCAAAGCAGACAGTCATTTACCATTACTTATTCGGACTATAGTGGATTTAATTATCCCAGAAGAGTTCCTTATTCCATGCACGGTCTGTGTGTATCATTATATAATATATATATATATATATAATTTAGGGTGTCACTTAAATGCAAAGTTTGAAATTTTCATGCTGACACCCCGCGAATCTATTCCATTGGTAAAAAAAACATGGTGACTGAAAAATCTTTTTATTTGAATAACTATAAAAGGTCGCCCCCACCTTCCAAAGTTTAATGCTTGCGCAGCGTCTCCATAATCGTTCATTAGATATCTATATATCTCTATATATGTGTGTGTGTGTCTGAATATCTGAGAAATAAAGTGAACAATACTTAACGATTCACCGTTTCTCATTTCAGCTACGTGATTTCTGGTGATGGAAACCCGGAAGTGTATATACCTATTAGGGGCAGCGTTGATGAGGTGAAAGGATGCAAGCTTCCTTCCTACAGGCAAGCATTCGGTTACTTCCTTTACCTTCACCATGAAAAGAAAATGACAATACGTGACGCGTTGAGGAAGTCACTTCGAGCAGTGATGTCCTTCTGGGAGAAAGCTCACATTCCAACCAGACTCGAGACACACTGCGTCAGCAAATGGATAAAGTCTTCGAGGAGTGGAAAGGACTCAAAAAAACACGCCTCAAGGACGAGCGATTCACACAAGACGAAAGAAAAAGAACATTGAACGCCTCGATCGTCTCTTTGACATCGCCCACGCTGATTGAGAAATTGGTCAAGTACCCAGAGGATTGGGAGTTCCTCAGCAGCAGCGCCAGAAAGGACGTCCAGGTTCAATGGCAGGTTTGGACATGACCCATCAGCGCCAAGTCAAAGATTGTACTCGACGTCGGGAGGAAGAGGAGAAACGAAGAAAGCGCATCAGCAGCTGAAATGGAGGCAGTAAACGAAGCGGTTTTGGAGTCCTCATCCTCCAGCTCAGATGATAGCGAAGAAAAAGGAGCATGTGGTGGTTCGTTAGCGTCTAAACAAAGAGCAACGAAGAACATCATGACATCGGAATTGGCGGCAGCGCTTGATCGCACGCAACTCTCGTCAGAAAGGCCACATATCTGCTGTTTGAGGCAGCTTCCAGCTTAGGGCATGATGCTAGCGACTACATCAATCGTGGATCCATTCATCGTCAGCGTGAAAAATTCCGTACCCTTAAGGCTCGGCAACTGAAGAGCGAGTTCCAAGGCAATAGTCCGTTGACTGTTCACTGGGACGGAAAACTAATGCAAGATCTGACGTCACGAGAATATGTTGACCGCTTACCTATTCTTGTATCTGGCTCCGGGACAGAGCAGCTCCTCGGGGTGCCAAAACTTCTGTCAGGAACCGCGCTGGCACAAACAAATGCCATCATAGATTGCCTGAATGAATGGGGAGTGACCGATCATGTCAAATCTATGTGTTTTCGACACAACCGCGACAAACACAGGCCACCGTGGAGGAACTTGTGTTCTTCTGGAAGAAAAGTTGGACGTGACCTGTTACACTGCGCGTGCAGACCCATGTACTGGAGTTGGTGCTGCAGGCGGCATTCGCAGCATCGCTAGATTCAGTATCTACCGGTCCAGAATTCTGCTTTTCAAGCGCTTCCATGATTATTGGACCCGCATTGACCAGCAACAGTTCCAAACTGCGGACACAGATGCGTTCACCAAAGCAGCTATTTTTAAGCATAGAACGGAGCTCATTGAGTTTGCAAAATCACAAGCACTTCAAGTTCGTGATGACTATCAGGAATTCCTCGATCTTTCCGTCATCTTTCTTGGAGGAGTTCCATACAAGGGACTAAACTTCCGCGCCCCTGGTGCTATGCACCGGGCGAGATGGATGGCTAAGGGGCTCTATGCCATCAAGATCTGGCTCTTCCGAAGACAGTTTAAACTGACGAACACTGAGGAACGCGGAATTCGAGATATCTGCCTCTTTTCTGTTCTAGTTTACATGAAAGCGTGGGCAACAGCTCATCTGTCCATCGAAGCTCCGCTGAATGATTGGGAATTGATGAGGACGCTCCTTCGATACCCGCACAAGAAGATCTCTGATGGTACCACCAAGAAGCTGTCTGCGCACCTGTGGTACCATTCGGAGGAGACAGTGGGTCTGGCGTTCTTTGATGAGAGGATATCGATGGAAGTGAAGTGCAGCATGGTTGCAGCGTTAGATCAAGAAGCCCTCACATGCCGCCAAAACGACCTTTGGTTCTTGATACTATGTTCCTCAGTGACAGCAAAGGACTGGAGCAACTGATCACAAAGAACACCCGAGGATTCTTCTCAAAACTTCAGTTGCCAGATTGCTTTCTGCTCCACCATCCCAGTTCATGGACGTCAAACTCTGAATACGTGCAAGCTCGGGATGTGGTCTCCAAACTTGCAGTGGTGAACGACAGAGCAGAACGGGGCCGTGGCTCTGGTGAAGGAGCTGAACGGAAAGTTGACAGTGAAAGAAGAACAGCTCCAGTTCCTCGTTCAAGTTGTCACTGACCACAGAAAGCAACACCCAGCTCCGAACAAATCAGCATTAGTGAGGACGCGAAAGAACTAATCACTGATCAGCGTATGAGCACCAATTATTCTGCTACTGTATATGTATTTTATTTCTCAAAGTTTTGCTTTTGTTGCTTCTCCATTTTGTACCATTATTCGCCAAATTATGTCTTCTATTTTGATTATATAATAAACTGTTTGTATTCTTTGCGTTTTTAAGTGTCTTACTTTCGTTATTTCACCAAATTGCCTTGTTTTTTTATTATCTGGTTCGGCCCAAGCTGTGAACACTGAACAGCTTGTTGACGTCAACAATGGGTCTTGTTTTCAGTGACGAGGGCGACCTTTAAATGATGACCAATCAGGACCAAATTTCTCTTCCGTATGTTTTACACCAAATGGAACAATTTTAGGGGTGTCATAGGAAAATATCCATAGTTTAATTTTCCCCCTATTGCCTAGTGACACACACACACACACACACACACACACACACACACACACACACACACACACACACACACACACACATATATATATATATATATATAAGGTGAGTCAAAAGTCTCCATACATAGGCAAAATGGTCACTTTATTATGCAATAAATTATAAGTCACAAAATATACTCTATGTGGGCACCATTATACTGAATGCACATACGGATGCGTTCTTCCCAGTCATGGCAAACGCGCGTTAACACGTCTGGTGTTATGCGTGCACACGCATCACGAATGCGTTCATTTAGGTGGTCCGTGTTTTGTGTATTCACCTGGTACACCATGGCCTTCAAGTGCCCCCACAAGTAAAAATCAAGGGGGGTGAGGTCTGGGGACCTCGGAGGCCACTCGACGGGACCACGGCGGCCAATCCAGTGACCCGGAAACTGCTGATCCAGCCACTGGCGCACGCAGATACCGTAATGGGGTGGTGCCCCGTCTTGCTGAAAGTACGCTGGAAATCCCCCGTCCTCGTTCAGCAGGGACGGCATGACTATGTCTTGCAGCATGTTTAGATATATTTCGGCATTCAGATTGGTGTCAATGAAAAAAGGGCCAACAATTGTGTTGCCCCATATCCCGCACCACACCATCACTTTTCCAGCGCCTTGCGTCTTTGAGGGACTCATCCAGTGTGGGTTGTCATCACTCCAATAACGTACGTTTTGACGATTAACCTCTCTATGAACATAAAAGTTGGCATCATCTGAAAACAGGATGCCAGCCGAGAACTCTGTCTTCGTCCACTTTTGTTCTTGCCCATTCACAGAATTCCAGCCGCCTGTCTGGGTCGTATTCGCTAAGATACTACAACATTTGCATTTTGTATGGATGCCATCTGTGCTCTTTCATAATGCGGACGATACTCCTTTGGCTGACACCGCATTCTGCAGACATCCGTCGAGTGCTTTTTTGGGGACTCTTTGCGAACGCTGCCAGCACCATGGTCGCTGTGCCTTCATCGGTGGCTGTTCGTGGACGGCCACTTCTCTGTTGTCTGCAACACTGCAGTCTTCTTGAACTTCTCAATGAGTTTGGCAACGGTGTCGTGTGTGATGTGCGTGCCGGGGGCGTGTCGCCTGTTAAAATCCTCGGCAACCTTGCGACAGCTTCCTGATCCTGCCAGAAGAATGATCTCTATACACTCTTCTTGGACAAAGGCATCTCAGCACATCACTGCAAAAAATAAAAAATAAATAATTTATTTATCATGACCATTTTGCCTATGTATGGAGACGTTTGACTCACCCTGTATATATATATATATATATATATATATATATATATATATATATTATATATGGGATGAATTTTACAATTAAACACGTGAAATGAATGACTGATGTAAACCCACAAGGAAAAAGAAAAATGATTCCAAGGCCCTTCGTGTATTCAGAAGTACACCTGGAAAGGCCTTGGAATCATTTTTCTTTTTCCTTGTGGGTTTACATCAGTCATTCATTTCACGTGTTTAATTGTAAAATTCATCCCATATATATATATATATATATATATATATATATATATATATATAATATATATATATCTATATCAGGGTGAGTCAAACGTCTCCATACATAGGCAAAATGGTCATGATAAATAAATTATTTATTATTTTATTTTTTTGCAGGTGATGTGCTGAGATGCCTTTGTCCAAGGTTTATGGGGATCAGTTGACAGTAATTCGTAGAAAGCCACAATCAAGCTTACTGTCTCTCTATAAATTCGTTTCTAGTGTAAAATTCAGTGATTTATCCTTTTGCAAAATAGAAACTAATTTATTGAATAAAGGACAATATTTAATATTAACGTTTCTATTTTGGTTTTGATTTCATTGCTTTGCTTTGCAAAGAAACTAAATTTTAGGGAAAATGCCATTCATCAACTTTACACGTTCGAGTGTAAATATAATAGCAATAAATTTTTGCCCCTGTTTACGCGGCATACCGCGCACTACCGCTCAAGTATCGGAAAGCGTAACAATATCGGAGTTTAGCGTATGCTTCACGCGAGAATAGTTTTTTGTTCGAAGTGTTACTGAAAAAGTAGTTAATGGCGTTATTTTGAAACGTTATAACGAGTATCAATCTTAACTGTTACTTTATATTCCAGGAACCCGATCGGGAAGAACCATATTCAGGTGTGTACGACTACTCCTTGCTGGTTGAGAGGGTCCGATGATATTATGAAAGCCGTCAAAGACAAATTGAAAATCGAAGTCGGAGAGACGACGAAGGATAACCTTTTCACTCTGTCCGAAGTGGAGTGTTTAGGGGCTTGCGTCAATGCCCCCATGATTCAAGTCAACGATGATTATTACGTGAGAAATTTGGATATTCCGTGAAATAGATTTGTGCTAAATTCTACAAAATGCATTTATTCTCTTCCAAAAGTTTTTATAGCGATAGTGGGCGGAGCTGACTGTCATCTCTCAACTGTGGATCCGACATGGGGTAATAGTAATAGGTAATACTTATAGTAATAGGCTATTACAGGATTTTTGTAGTAATAGTAATGGATCATAATTTTTTGGCTGTAATAGTAATAGAAGGCAAAGTAATAGATAATATCTATTACTTTTCTATTACAGTGGCAATGGACATATTGTGTGAACAAAGAATTGAAAAAATGAACTAAATCTACTCTAAACTAAAATAAACATGTATGTGAACTGATATTGTGGCAAATTTTTCCTTCAATAAAGTAAAATTTATGAAGACGTACAGTCTCTGAAATTGTAATGATTTGGTTGAAACAAATATTTGTTAACACACTGCTTCTAATTGCATTTAAATAGACATAAAGATCCTTTTCAAATGAGTGAAGTACCCCACGTACAAAAGTAATAGATGACCAAGTAATAGTAATAGATGAAAAAAATAGTAATAGTTAATAGAAGAAATCAAAAGTGACAGTAATAGTAATAGAAACCCAGTATAGACCCCATGTCTGCTGTGGATACAGAATTTTAGAGGAAAATAAAAATGTGATAGTAATTTGTAATTGCGTTTATTATACTATAATTTGGAGTGCGCCAACTCTTAGGAAATCCATCACTTGATCTTAAAACATGAATTACGCACTAAAACGGTAACAACTAGGAAACTCGTTTCCCCACAATTTGGGGGTCACTGTCCACCCAAGGGTCACCTATATAGCTCGACAATTAACGATGTAAGCAGCCAACTCAATCCAACCCAGGAGCTAGTAGGCGGGAACGAACAGGAGCTTCTTCGCTCATAGTCAAATACCTGGCGCCCAAAATTACACACTAAATTCACAATTATTTTCCCAATGACTTCAACTTATTAACAGCTCGTTTTATCTTCGGTTGGTTGGTGTTTCGACTCGGACTGCGAGTACCTGGATTCGACTCCAACTTTCGCTGCGGTTGGAGTTGAGCCAGTCACTTATTTCGATTGCTTGGTCTCATTACGCGGATCTTACGCCGCACTCTCGCACGTTGTGAGGAAATGAGCTTCTTGGACGTAAACCTTTTTACCTTTTATTTAAAAAGAGTTCAACAATAAATTTGTTTTTGAAAGTTTGATTTTGGTCAGAATTGTGGAAAAGCGAAACTGAAGCTTTTTTTCCTCGTTACGCGTTGACCACTAAATCAATAAGAATGTAACGCGAGACTCGTAAGGAATTTCCCAAGGCAGGTTTTAATTACGGATTCTGCTGCTGTTTTTTCCTTCAGGAAGATCTGACTGTAGAAGATACCAACGAAATTCTTGACTCCATCGCAGCGGGAAAGACTCCCAAAGCGGGTCCCAGGAATGGTCGGTTCGCTTGTGAACCCTTAGGTGGTTTGACCTCCCTTACAGAACCTCCCACAGGTCCTGGGTTCAAGGTAAGAAGTAATCCTAACAGGTTTGATTAGTGTGTCCATAAGGGGAAGTGTCATATAATTTTGAAAAGTAACTCTTGGTCTTCGAGATTGGGATGATGCATTATGATGCATTAATGACTTTGGTTGGTTGATTATATAATTGGTTTGTCGGTTGTTCCTATTGTGGATTTTGTTAAAGCGTCGTCATCTCATCTCGTGGAAAATGAGAAAGGGTGTTTGACGATGTACTGTATGGGCAATTACGTAGGCCTCTCGCTTTCGGATTGTTTCCTCCGATTTAGTAATTAGTAATCACCAATGTAATTACTAATTACATTTGTTAAGTAGGCAAAACTTTAACATAAAAATCTGTGAAGTGCAACAAAACTTTAATTTTTTTTTTTTTTTTTTTTTTTTTTTTCCGTTCGGATCAACGACGACACGATAAAAGGAAATAATCATTTACTACTGAAGACTGTAACAGAACAAATATCCCAAGGTAACCTTTTGTCCAAGTTAAATTCACTGACACAAAAAGGGTGGGGGTGAGTGTGCCACAAGGGTCACCTTTAGCCCTAGCAATGATAGAGTAAGTGGCCAACTCAACTCAACCCAGGAGCCAGCAGGCGGGAGCGAAACCAGAGCCTCACCGCTAACTTTTCAACATTCCTCAGCGCTTCGGAATGTCACCATACCTTGACACCGTTTAGCGAAGAGTCCTTGACCTTTGAAAGAATAGTTAAGAAGTTGCGATTCATGAAATAAGCGAGCGAGCTTACCCTTGCATCCAGTAAGTTAGGGGAAAACTTAAGTAGAATCGTAACTTCAGACACTTTCGGTGACTGATAACTTCGAAAACTAGCAGCAGGCGAATTAAACTTTCGGTACAACGACACTTCGGCTTAGAATGTATGAATTTTGCCTACGTGTTAACTTAGTTCAGTGGATTGCTGTTGGAGATTTGATCGAACCTACTTGTTGTCGTCTCAAAAGCAACCTCTGTTTCATCCAAGATTCTTGCCAAAAATTCCAGAAAATGGAGAACAATCATGGCCTTATATTAGTTCAGTATTACTCTTTAGACTTGAATGAACCCTTTATCGACCGAACATATAAAATTTTAAAGCATTGTAATTCGTATCAGACTCGGATTTAAATATTTAAACAGTACTGGTGGTAATTAACGTATCCAGTTTGTATCGTATCGACAAGTTAAGTGAATTTGAAAAAAAAAACCCACTCTAATAGACAGAGTTTATTTCCACAACAGTTTCGACGCCACTGGCATCCTCCTCGGGTGGATACAGAAACACGAATGAACCAACAAGAGGGAAAAACAGTCCAGGGACCGACCATTAAGAAATTCGCACCTAGGTTAGATCCCATTCTCCCGACACCGGAAGGGCATTTTCATTAAGTACATTCGCGCAAATTTAAAACTATCTTCCTGTTCTAAACATACAGATTCTATTATTTTTTCTTTTTTACATAATTATTACATTTATTAAATTTATTACATTTAATATTGCATAATTATTTATTACAGAAATTATAAATTTATTATTACATTGGTTATTACATTGTTGTTTATTATACAGAACTTATAAACCGAAAAACGAATGAAAAAAGATGATAGGAAACAATCCAGAGACCATTGAGAAATTCGCACCTAGGTTAGATACCGTTCTCCCGACACCGGAAGGGCATTTTATTACAGGGTCCGCTTATAAGTACATTCCCACAAATTAAAACTATCTTCTTGTTCTATACATACAGATTCTAATATTTTAACATAATTACTGCATTTATTATTGCATTTACATTTTTTTTATTAACATTTATTATTATTACCTTTACCCTAATTATTAAATTTATAATATTACCTTTATTATTACATCTGTTGCATTTATATTTATTTCCACATTTATTTCTTCCATTATTACATTAACTAAAAGCGAGTAAGGAAACAATCCAATCCAGAGACATTTAAGAAATTCACACTTAGGTTCGAACACGTTCCCACGACTCCGTAAGGGATTTTTTGACCAAGAATCTCATTAAAGGGTCTAACTTATTAACTACCTTCGCACAAATTAAAATTATCTACTTTTTCTATACACACAGATTCTATTATTTTTCTTTTGACATAATTATTACATTTATAAAGTACCTTACTTGATTCCCAATCTATAGCATGATTATTTTGGCTGGCGTGATAAAAAATGGCATTATTAGTATTACAACTTCTGAAGGCATATTTGTGTTCTTTAATACGGGTTTCAATATTTCTTCCAGTTTCTCCCACGTATACTAAATCACAACTTTTACAGGGAATGCTGTAGACACAGGCTTGTTCCTCTTTTGCAACGTTATTCCTAACCAATTTACTTTTCACGGTAGACGAATATTTGAACGCCAAAGCAAACAAAATCTTTCGTCAACGGTTTTACTCTTTCTAAGCCGGCGATGTAAGGCAAACTCACATATTGTTTGGTTAACTGAAGGTTCCCGAGGGGGCATAAAAAGATTTTCTGGCTTTAAAATACGCCTTTCTGATAAACCACTCGGGATATTTTAAATCCTTAAAAGTGTTCCAAATCTTTGAATTTTCCGGTCCAGCAAATGTGGGCTACAAATCCTGAGTGCTCTTAGAAACATGGAAGAAATAATTGAGCTTTTAACTCCCTTCATCATGATATGAAAAATAATGAATGTACGAATTACAATGAGTAGGTTTTCTATAGACCGTGAAATTGGGCTTTCCGCTTTCGTTAATGACCAAACATCTAGAAAAGGTAATTGTTTGTCGTTCTCCCATTCATATTTAAATTTAATAGAGGGAACCAGATTATTTAATGACTGAAAGAAAGTGTCAAAGTTGTTCCCGAGTGGTTTATCAGAAAGGCGTATTTTAAAGCCAGAAAATCTTTTTATGCCCCTCGAGAACCTTCAGTTAACCAAAAACAATATGTGAGTTTGCCTTACATTGCCGGCTTAGAAAGAGTAAAACCGTTGACGAAAGATTTTAAGTTTGCTTTGGCGTTCAAATATTCGTCTACCGTGAAAAGTAAATTGGTTAGGAATAACGTTGCAAAAGAGGAACAAGCCTGTGTCTACAGCATTCCCTGTAAAAGTTGTGATTTAGTATACGTGGGGGAAACTGGAAGAAATATTGAAACCCGTATTAAAGAACACAAATATGCCTTCAGAAGTTGTAATACTAATAATGCCATTTTTTATCACGCCAGCCAAAATAATCATGCTATAGATGGGAATCAAGTAAGGTACTTTATAAATGTAATAATTATGTCAAAAAAAAAAAATAGAATCTGTGTGTATAGAAAAAGTAGATAACTTTAATTTGTGCGAAGGTACTTATAAGTTAGACCCTTTAATGAGATTCTTGGTCAAAAAATCCCTTACGGAGTCGTGGGAACGTTTTCGAACCTAAGTGTGAATTTCTTAAATGTCTCTGGATTGGATTGTTTCCTTACTCGCTTTTAGTTAATGTAATAATGGAAGTAATAAATGTGGAAATAAATATAACTGCAACAGATGTAATAATAAAGGTAATATTATAAATTTAATAATTAGGGTAAAGGTAATAATAATAAATGTTAAAAAAAATGTAAATGCAGTAATTATGTCAAAATATTAGAATCTGTATGTATACAGTAGAACAAGAAGATAGTTTTAATTTGTGGGAATGTACTTATAAGCGGACCCTGTAATAAAATGCCCTTCCGGTGTCGGGAGAACGGTATCTAACCTAGGTGCGAATTTCTCAATGGTCTCTGGATTGTTTCCTAATCATCTTTTTTCATTCGTTTTTCGGTTTATAAGTTCTGTATAATAAACAACAATGTAATAACCAATGTAATAATAAATTTATAATTTCTGTAATAAATAATTATGCAATATTAAATGTAATAAATTTAATAATAAATGTAATAATTATGTAAAAAAGAAAAAATAATAGAATCTGTATGTTTGGAACAGGAAGATAGTTTTAAATTTGCGCGAATGTACTTAATGAAAATGCCCTTCCGGTGTCTGGAGAATGGGATCTAACCTAGGTGCGAATTTCTTAATGGTCGGTCCCTGGACTGTTTTTCCTCTTGTTGGTTCATTCTTGTTTCTTATCCACCCGAGGAGGATGCCAGTGGGCGTCGAAACTGTTGTGGAAATAAACTCTGTCTATTAGAGTGGGTTTTTATTTTCATATTTTGACCTTCACGTAGAAAAAAGTGAAGTTTTTTTGCATTTATAAGTTAAGTGAAGTTTATAATTATTTTCCATACATTCATTAAAGCTGAGAAAATTGTGGTACTTCTTCACTTTAATAATAATAATAATAATAATAATATAATAAATAATAATATTTGGGGCTGCTTAAATCGCTTTCGTAAGGGCAAGAATCACGTAACGAAGGTGATCTACAGTTTAATCATATCATGGGTCGCTACATCATCTGAACGCGGAAGACGGTCACCTATCCAACTGCAGATTTAATCTCGCTGAGCTAACTGGAAGCGGTGTTGCGACGTGCCCCTGACGTACCTCTATTTCCCGAAAGCGCTCTCTTCCTACATCACTACTACACTTTTTGCTACCTGGTGACAACCTTGTAGATCCCATCAGGAAAGGTTTTTTTTAGCTGATTGTAATCCAGTTAACCCTTCCCTCACCGTCACCCGCACTTCACTACCATCGTGAAAACTATCGTCCCCATTAAAAAGACTGCAATTTGATAGTGCAAGATCCAGAATGCGCAACCCCGAATGAAATGAGATAAAATCAAGGTTCGAATTTTGGTTGGAGTTGGTTCTTGTTTGGAAATTCGCTTCACTTAACTTGTCCTTCTGCTTAGCGTAAAAAAGATAAGTTTTAAAACGGAGTCCTTTTGCTCTTCCCAGACGAGTGACGTTGTGTTAGTTTGCCGTCAAAGTTCAAATTCAGACGACCTTCGTTCGTTGACCCAAAGTAACGACTGCAAAATCTGTTATAGTAGGTAGCTGTTGATCGGGAGATCGTGAGATCGAGTCCGGGCGAGGACTTTATAATTTTTGACCGCTCGTGGTGGGGCGTGGTTCGGATTCCACGTTAAACTGTAGGTCTAAGGTGGAGTGACGAGCTTGACCTTCGTCAGAATGAACAATTCGGGCGGAAGCAAAACCAAGGTTAGTTACGCAGGGCCCGGGAAACGGGGGGGGGGGGTGCATGAGGTGTCAAAGCACCAGGGCTCGGGCTGGAAGATAGAGTAGTAATCGGGGGTAAAGGTGCCCGGAGTCAAAAGTAGCACCAGGGCTCGTGTTTCTTCTTCCGGACCTTGCAGTTACGTCACGAAACGTTTCTGTAATTTACAGTTTTCCAACTTATTGGAATTTATTTTAAGTTCAGTGAACATTGTTGATTTGTTCCATTTAGTGTCTTACGTTTTGTTCTGAGTGTGCTCCAACTTTTGAGCTTAAAATTAACAACTGAAAAATTTAGAGGTAGCACATTAGTCCAACACACGATACTAATAGTGTTTTGGCTCAGTTTTCAATGCTTTAGTTGCTTTCATGCCGGCGTATGGGAGTCCACAGACGAAGGGCTGTAGGGAATCACCGTAAAAGATTTTCCCCAAACGTTGCAAAGCTGAATTTTTAGTTTTAGATTTTCATTTCTCTTGAGAAAGAAAAAAAAAATGGTGTCAGTAAAATTTTTATTTTTATCATCTGTGAAACTTGCAATGAAGCTCGGATTAAGTTAGATAGTGCCCGATGAGGTTAGGCTATATTAAATCAAATTTTGACTTGATTAGTTTAGATCATTTTTCGTTGCGGCTTGTTTGTCTGGAAAGATTCCCATTTTCGTCGAGAACTTCCGCATTCCAGAAAATTTTTTCGAGGGGGTTCGAGCGTCCAAGGCTTTCTTATGTGTACTAAAGATAACCTTTTAATCAGCTCTAACATGTGAGACAGAGAAAGAGAGAGAGAGAAGGAAAAGAAGTACCTCAAAAGGCCTTGCGGCCCATACCAAGGAGGTACCAATGGCAACGGGTGCCAGGGAAAATTTTCTACACACTCAAATAGTGTGCAAGATTCGGTCTAACCTTTTCTTGAACAGATCCACGGAAGAACTGTTCACAACTTCTGAAGGTAGCCTGTTCCACGTGTCACGGATCTTATACGTAAGGTAATTCCCACACACACTAGTCCTAAACCGTTTCAAATCCAACTTCCAACCATTGGTGCGAGTTGGGTTATCACTTAAACTAAACATGCTTCTAAAATAGACATTGTTGAACCCGCGTAAGAACTTGAAAACCTCGATGAGTTGACCGCGCAGCCTCCGAGTTTCCAGCGAAAACAAGTTCAGGGCGCGTAAGCGTCGATTGTAGCCCATATGCCTAACGGAAGGGATTAACTTTGTGGCCCTCGCCTGCACTCGCTCCAGCCTGTCAATATTTTTCCTGAGGGTGGGCGACCAGAACTGCACAGCATACTCCAGGTGCGGCCGAACCAGAAAATTGTACAGCGAGAGCACAATCTCCTTGTTCCGAAATCGAAATTGCCTCCTGATATAACCCAACAACTTCTGGGCTTTCTTTTCCACCTCTACGCAATGTTTGGTAAACTTAAGGTCGCTGCTAATTAGCACACCCAAGTCCTTTTCCAAATCAGTCGCCTCGATATTACTCCCCAACATTGAGTAGTCCGACTTGGGATTGGCGTAGCCAATGTGCATCACCTTGCACTTACCCAAGTTAAACGGCATTTGCCATTTTTCGGACCACTCTCCTATCCTACGTAGGTCCGCACGCAGTTGCTCGATCGCCTCGGGTGTCCCAACATTGGCCCCAAGCTATGTGTCATCAGCTAATTTGGCGATCCTACTGACGGTGCCACCGTCGATATCATTTATGTAAATGATAAACAACAGTGGCCCCAAAACGGAACCCTGAGGAACCCCGCTAGTGACCGAGGCCCAACCCGAATTAGCCCCTTTAATTACAACCCTCTGCCGCCTATTCTTCAGCCAGTTTTCAATCCACCTACCTACTTCCCCACCAATACCCAGCGCGCGCATTTTGGCCATTAGCCGGCGGTGAGGTACCTTATCAAAGGCTTTCTCAAAGTCGAGATAAAGTATATCAATCGCCCTACTCTTATCATAATCACTCAACATGACGGGGTAACTCGAGCAAGTTGGTGAGACACGACCTATGCCGTCTAAACCTATGCTGGGAGTCCCCAAGCGGCTTGTAGGAATCCAAATGGTCAACGATCCTATCCGCTATTATCCCCTCTAATAATTTACCTACAACTGAAGTGAGACTAATGGGACGATAGTTCCCTGGACTTTCGTGATCCCCTTTCTTAAAGGTAGGGGTCACGTTGGCTTCCCTCCAGGCACCTGGCCCGTCTCCAACGATTTGTTGAAGACTGTAGCCAGGTGGGGAGCCACCTGGTCGCGCATCTCCCGCAACACTGTGGGGAGAAACTGGTCTGGCCCAGGAACCTTAAACGTGCTCAGTTTGTCTATTCTATCGGCAACGACTGTCGCGGTACATCGAACACTATCCAGGCCAGCACCTTCGTGCCTGACGCCTGGCTCGGGGATGACGCGGGTGTCCTCCCTGGTGAACACTCCCGCAAAGTACTCATTAAACACATTAGCGATGTCCGCGTCGGAGGTCCGCAGAACGGGCTTCTTACTATTAACATAACTGACGAACTCCTTAGGGTTCCCCTTGCAGAGGCTTGCCACCCGTAGTTCTTCGTTACGTTTCGCTAGCCTAACCTTCTCTTTCACTTCGCTACACAGGCGGACATACGCTTCAGTGTTCTCGTGGGAACGATTGACCTTCGCCTTCTTATACGCTACTTTCCTCTTTCGGATAGCCGAAGCGATGTCACGACTGAACCACTTAGTCTGCGTTGAAGCAGGCGTGACGCGTTTTGAGGGTATGGCAGCAGACTGCAGCACCATAAACTCGTCCCGGAATGCAGTTCACACTCCCTCAACATCGCCGCCGACCTCTAACCCCATCTCACCTACGCTATCCCGGAGGCTAACAAAGTCCGCCGCCGTAGATCGAGCTTACTGCCTCTCGAGTTACTACGCTTCACCCGAGGGACGCAGACCAGACCTAATCAGACCGTGATCACTCCCGCCCAACGATTCGTCAACGGTGAAGCCAGTGATGAGGTTGTCTTCGGTCGTGAATACTAAGTCTAGAACGCTTTCGCCTCGTGTAGGCCCATTGACCCACTGAGTCAGGAAGTTCTCAGCAAAGTCAACTAGCCTCCTCCCTTCAGCATCAGCAGTCCTGTCTTCTCACTCTATGCCGCGACAGTTGAAGTCTCCTGAAACTACACACACCCTGTCCCCTAGCAGGCTACGGAGTTCGGTGTACAGGGCTGTATCCTCCTCGAGGAGGAGATGCGGAGGCCTGTATACCAAGGTTAACCTATAGTTCGTCCCTCCCAGGTTCAGATCGACGCCAAGCAGCTCCCGTTCCGATCGGAACTGGCAGTCAACCCGACTCAACGTGTCCTGACGTATATTAGTACCCGTCCCCCCTCCCCACGAGTGCGGGCCTTGTGAAACATTCCATACCCAGGAATCTCGAACTCCCCAACGTAGTCCCTACGATCAGTATGAATCCAGGACTCGGTGATAGCAACGATATCCTGGTATTCTGATGCTAAGAGCGCCCGTATCTCGCAAAACGTATTCCTAATCGACCTAGCATTAAAAAGCACTGCACGGAGGGAGGCTTCCCTATTCTGACCGCTCCCTAGCACGACCCGTTTCCCGAACAGCCAGGGCTGTCGGGAGTTGAAGAGTCCCTCACTAACGAGGGGGGCAACTTCTGCAGGAGCCTGAGCCTCCTTCAACGGGGAAGGAGGGTCACCCACCTGTACATGGACACACCCTTCAGTTGAAGGTACGTCCGCCAGCGGAGTTACCAATGGCAACGGGTGCCAGGGAAAAATTCCTACACCCTCAAATAGTGTGCGAGATTCGGTCTAACCTTTTCTTGAACTGATCCACAACTTCTGAAGGTAACCTGTTCCACGTGTCACGATCTTATAGGTAAAGTAATTCCCACACACACTAGTGCTAAACCGTTTCAAATCCAACTTCCAACCATTGTTGCGAGTTAGGGCTATCATTTAAACTAGAGATGCTTCTAAAATAGACATCGTTGAACTCGCGTAAAGGCTTGAAAACCTCGATGATTTGACCGCGCAGCCTCCGAGTTTCCAGCGAAAACAAATTCGGGGCGCGTAAGCGTCGATTGTAGCCCATATGCCTAACGGAAGGGATTAACTTTGTAGCCCTCGCCTGGACTCGCTCCAACCTCACAATATCTCTCAAGAGAGAGAGAGCGAGAGAGATTCTTTTTAAAGTTCGCTGCAGATAGCGACTCAGATAAAAGCTATAACTGATAAATATGAAAGATTCGGGATTTAAGCCTTCTGTAAGAACATGGGAATTTTCATTATCGTTGATAACGTTTTAGGGCAGACAAGTCACATTCAGAAACTGTAATTTAATGAGGCAAGATTCTGTAGAATATTTGGGAGAATACTCGGAACGATGGCGTGTTTGAAACTTTCCCAGACAACAAAGTTAGCGGATAATGAACTACATATTTTGAATATCTTCATTAAGAGTGACGTGCTAGTTGGGCCCAAATCATAAAGTTAAAACAAATCAGCCATTTAAAACTTTTTGACCCACTCCAACCCTTAATCCTTACCCATTATAAAAATTACACTAACAATACCCAGGGTACTCGAGTACACCAGTACCCTTGGTAGGGTTGAACGGTTAAAACGCTTAAGGACTAGCCTTAAAAAATCCTACATCAAGTAGTCTCTTCTTGAAGATACATTGCAATTTCGGTGAGATATTCGATGAGGTCGAACACACTCATAAAAAATAACACGAATTTGGGAGTGATCTTGCGTGGTGACTCGGTTCATAGCTGCTTTCGATTGGATGGATTGTACGTCACGGGTCACGTGAGAAGGAAATGGGGTAAAAGTTAATAATAGTGAACAATTTTTTTTGTTTTAATATATGATCATTAAATTCCAAATAGCCTTTTATACCATGAATAAGTGGTTTTGGTAAAGAGAAATTGTAAATAAATCTAAAAATAATAGTTAAACATGGGACTAGTTGGTGTGGCGTATAGACTCCTTAGATAGTTGGACGATTAATTATATTAGCCGACATCCATATTGGGCCCCAAATACATCTAAACTACCTTACCTAACTTACAAAGAACACTTACTCGTGGTTGTACGCTCTGTTGGGCTATTTATTTGGAACCCAATATGGATTTCGGTTATATAATTAATGGCCCAAATATTTAAACGTCTAATACGCTACACGAACTAGCCCCATATTTAGCGTGGGAAAGCAAAAATTCGGATCTATGAAAGAAAGCCACTCCCAGCCTTCTTTAGGTAGCTTTATAAGGCTAACTAACGAACATATAACGACCTAAACTAACCCAATCGTCAAGGGCGTACAGTTGACCTAACGATTTGTTAGGTTAGGTCGTGATATTTTCGTTAGTTAACCTTATAAAGCTAACTAAAGAAGCTGGGGGTGGCTTTCGTTCATTGATCCAAAAATTCTAATGCAATTACTCTAACTTAACCTACAAAAAACCACTTACACGTGGTGTTATGGTGTTATGCTCTATTAAAAGTCTAATAAATAATTTATTTTTTAAAATAAAAACAATTGCCACTATTGTTAACCTTAGCCGGGAAATGGTTGTCTCATAATGTTTTCATATTAAGTAAAAAAAAACCTCTCGGGAAATGAAGGCAACTAACCATATTTTTTTCGCACTCGGTGGTGTACTGGTTAGCATCGCTGACTGAATCCACCGGCCCCTGTTCGATTTCCGGTGATGGCAGGCGGCGCTCAGCTCAAGCAGCTAGCTGTTCATCCTTTCATACAAAAAGAACGGTAGATAAATGGATAACCTGGGTAACCTAGTGGTTATGACGCTAGGGTGCTAATCGGGTCTTCGTGAGGTCGAGTCTGGGCGAGAACTTTGTAATTTCTCCACTCGTGGTGGGTCGTGGTTCGATTCCGCGTTAAGCTGTAGGTCTAAGGTGGGTCAACAAGCTCGACCTTCGTGAAATTCCAGAACCAGTTGCACTTTATAGGGATGAAATTTACTGACTCCAGTTTCATAACTTAACTTACGTATGGACTTCTTTGGACTGTTAACTAAATGTTGGACCACCATTCGCGATGTGCCAGCATCAGTAGTAGTTTTGGTGCGTTCAGTTTTCGGACGATCGCAAACACTGCCAGTTTCTCTAAAACGTTGTACTAACTTCCCGACTGTTCCATGCGGAATTGGGTGTCTACCTGGATATTTTCTATTGAAGTCATCTGCTGTTGACCGAAAGGTATTTCCAAGCCTTGCATACATGAAAATTAATTCGACTCGCCCGTGAACAAACTCCGGTTCATATTTCCCTCCATCTGAAAAAAATTGGAACACTAAAAAGATGAATGGTAATTTATTCCTATGTCTCTAGACATGTACCACACTACATACAGTATATATAGTATATACTAGGGGCACTCAATATATTTTGCCCCACCCTTTTTTCTTAGCTAAATAATAGGCCATGGGGCTGAAATGCCTTTTGGACCGTAGGTTTGAACTTTCTGCGCTTCACATAACCAGATTTTTCCAGTTTAAACCTCCCCTCCTTGTATAAAATCGATCGTTAACGCAGTTTCGAAAATGGCGTCTGACAGTGATGTGCGTCGTAAACAGAGAGCTGTTATTGAGTTCTTAACCGCAGAGAAGGAAACGGTTGGAAATATTCACAAACGTCTACAAAACGTTTACGGAGATGATGCTGTTAATCGAAGCACAGTTGGACGCTGGTCTAAACGTGTGAAATCGTCGGAGAGAGGGAGAGCCAGCCTCGATGATGAGCCACGCAGCGGTCGCCCGGCATCGGCTGTCACATCTCATACTGTGCAACGTGCTAACAGCATCATTCGATCAAATCGGTGCGTCACATACAAGGAGCTATCACTGGAGCTAGGAATTAGTGAAGGAAGTGTGACTACGATAATTCAGCAGCTGGGATACTCAAAAGTGTGTTCACGGTTGTTCCTCGCGAACTGACTGAAGATCACAAAGCCCAAAGAAAAGAAATTGCTTCTGAGTCGTTGGTTCGATACGAGACAGAAGGGGATGACTTCCTTTCACGAATTGTGACTGGGGATGAGACTTGGGTGCACCACTTTGAACCTGAAACAAAACGCCAATCCATGGAGTGGCATCACGCAGACTCCCCACGCAAGAAAAAGTTTAAAATGGCTCTCTCTGCAGGAACGGTTATGGCCACCATATTCTGGGACATGAAAGGGGTGATTCTGGTGGACATTATGAAGAAAGGACAAACAATCAACTCGGAGGTATATATTCCTACCCTACAGAGACTCCAGAGACGTATAAAGCGAGTTCGACCAGAGAGAAAACTGGAAGACTTCTTTCTTTTTGCACGATAACCAAAGACCACACAACAGTTTGAAAACAAGGGAGGCCATCACAAAAATGCGCTTAACTGTGTTACCCCACCCTCCATGCAGCCTGGATCTGCCACCTTCAGACTTCCATTTGTTTGGGCCAATGAAGAATGCTATTCGTGGAAGAAAGTTTCAGTGACGATGAGGTTGGTGCTGACATTAACCTAACTGTGTTCGTGATGTTTGTAGACGTGCTACTAATTACTTCTACCGGCAAACTATTCCAGCTATTTACTATTCTATGCGTAAAAACGTTTTTGGTAACTGCTGTCTCGAACCTTCTACTTGTCAACTTTCACCCGTTATTTCTAGTCCTATTATATTAAGATATTTCGAAAAAGCTATCTCTCTACGTTATCGAACCCATTCATAATTTTGAAAACCTGGATTAGATCACCCCTTAGCCTCCTAGTCTCGAGTGTAGTCAATTTTAATCCTTAAGCCTACCCTCTTACGACTTCGACCTAAGCGACGGAATCAGTTGCTCGTCTTTGAACTCTTTCAATTTTGTCTATATCTTTTCGCATATGCGGATTCCAAAATTGGATCGCGTTCTCCAAATGGGGTCTAACTAACGATTTATAAAGAACAAAAAAAATATCGCGCGATTTGTACTCAAAATTCCTAGCTATAAAACCTAGCACTTTATTCGCTTTATTGAACGCTGCTGTACTTTGTTTCGTTACTTTTAAATCACCAGTGACTATAACTCCTAAATCTTTTTCCTGTTCTACGCTTGCTAACTCCTTCCCTGACATACTATACGCAAAATTACCGTTACGCGAACCTATATCTAAAATTTTGCACTTATCGACGTTAAATCTCATTTGCCATGTGACTGACCAATCAACGATTTTATTCAGATCTTCCTGGGTTTTACCTCTATCTTCGCCATTAATCGCCCTACTACCCAACTTCGTGTCATCCCCAAACTTTGAAACTGTACTGACTAGGTCGACATCTAAATCGTTAATATATATAAGAAAAAGCAAGGAGCCCATTACAGAACCCTGAGAAACGCCGCTCGCTACATTAGCCCAACACGACTCCGCTCCCTCAACGACCATCCTCTATTTCCTACCTCGCAACCACTTTTCTATCCAATTTATTACTACACCCCTGATTCCATGAGCCTTAGTTTTTTCAATGAGTCTTTTGTGCGGTAGGGTGTCAAACGCTTTTTGAAAATCTAAATACACTACATCAACCGCCCGATGACTATCGTAAACTTCAACCACGCTTTGAAAAAATTCTAAAAGATTAGTTAAGCAAGATTTGTTTCGCCTAAAACCGTGCTGCGTATTTCTAACCAAGTTATGCAATTCTAAGTGTTCGACGATACGATCCCTAATTATTGATTCCAGTAGCTTACCTACAACAAACGTTAAACTGATTGGCCTATAATTTCCTGCCGCACCTCTATCGCCTTTCTTAAAGATAGGTGTTACATTTGCTAACTTGAAATTATCTGGTACGCACCCCTCAGAAATAGACGCATTAAAAATCTTTGTTAGTGCCACAATGCTTTCTTTTAATTCTTTTAGATGTATGGGATATATGGAATCCGGCCCCGGTGATTTACACATTTTCATTTTATCAATATAGCGCATTACCTCCCTTTCACTAACCACAATATTATCCAAAATATTACCATTATCAAAAAGTATTATGTCTATGACCGTAGGGATATTCGTTACCGCTTCTATAGTAAAAACTGACGTAAAAAATTCGTTTAGCAAGGTAGCCATTTCCTTGTTTTCAGAAAGTAGCTCTCCGTTAACATTTTTCAACGGCCCCAAGACACTTTTTACTGGATTTCTATTGTTGACGTATTGAAAGAATGGCTTTGGGGTTTTCTTTACCGTCACGAGCTATGGAGATTTCAAATTCGCGCTTGAACCTTTTCATTACACACTTCGCTTCACGCCTTAGAGATATGTAGTTGTTTCGTAACCACAAATTGTCTTTATCGTACTTATGTAGCCTATAAGCCCTATCCCTACTCTTTATAATGTCTCCTACTCTCGAAGTAAACCACAAGGGCTTGTTGTTTACTTTCGCACGCTTAATTTTGTACGGTACACATTCCTCATTTATAGTCCTAAATACTGTTTCAAACGATTCCCATATTAGTTTTGCGTTCGAGATCCCCATTAAGTTTTCCCAATTGACGTGTGACAACTCCTTTCGAAATTTACAAAAGTCTGCGTGCTGGAAGTTAGGAATTTTAGTCGAGTTAGCTGGTTTCGAGTGACTTACTGAGAGACAAACTCTACCATATTGTGATCGCTATTGCTTAACGGTTCTATTACTTGAAGATCCGCGATTAGCCTATCATCCGTAGTTATTACTAAATCTAAAATACTGTCCAATCTCATATGTTCCCCAACCTTTTGAATAAGAAAGCTATCCTCGAGAAAATTAGCTAAACGATTACCTTCCGCGTCTCCCTGCATTGTATCGTAATTCACGTTGGCGCAATTAAAGTCACCCATAACTAAGGCCTGCTCACTACCTATTATTCTCTTTAGTTCACGATATAACGCTTCGTCTGTATCATCTGTTTGATTAGGGGACCTATATATAACCGCAACAACAACAACGCTTCTATTCGAGCTGTGATTATGATTGTCTTGCACGTTGATTGGTAATATACTCTACAGGGTGTTTCAAAAGTTCTGCCTGATAGGTCATCATCAGTGAGGTGGGAGCCAGAAACTGTCACATCGCTGAGGCCTATTGCTGTCACTCCCAGAATATTATTACCAGCACCATCAAGGTCCAAACCGCCGACCTCCGTGTCTGCACGTCGCATCGGAGTTCGAACCGTCGACCTTAGTATCTTCACTTCGCATATAGAGGAACAATGCTACTCACTGAGCCACTGACGCTGGTTTCTGTTCCAGTTAATCTGTTAAGTTCATCAGGATATTGAAAATGGAATTGGTGGTGTTATATGTTGTGGGCACGAGTCAGAGGTTCTCTGGCTTCTCTGGATGACGACGGTGAAATTATTGGCAAGCCTCCCTTTGACTCATGCCGTACTCATGCCCAAAACGTGCAACAACAACAACAACTTCAACTTCATCTTCTGTTTGGATGTTAGTATCCTCATGAAATTAACACGTTACCTGGAACAGAAAAAGGTAATAATATGAAATCTCTTTGGGGTCGGACTTTTGAAACACCCTGCCCAGCTTTAAGTAAGAGGGAGGTTCGAACCCACGACTCAATGGAGTCTCAGTACTACCGGGTCGCCCAAAACGATCGAGCCGAGATCACACACACACACACACACACACCGCGCGCGCGCGGTTAGGTACATTAGCCATGAGTCGAACCTACGGTCTTTGCTGGTCTGAAACATCATATATATATATATATACCTTACCTTACAACCTTACAAAGGTTCCGCGCGATGATTTCTCATTTCGCGAAGGTCAAGCTTGTTGCCCCTCTCGAGTTGGCCTGGTGAAATAGTGAGTTGGATTCTTGCGCTCTCCACCTCACACAGCCAGGTACGCCCGGCTCATCGGGGATTGTTCTGATTCAGGCGTCTAGTCTTCTTTTGAAGATTTCCACTGCAACTGCCTTCGTGTTTCTTAGGTCTTTGGGCAACTGATTAAACAGTTTTGGTCCTCTCACTACAAAACTATTATCTTTCAGGGTTAAGGATGTTCCCTGTCTCGCCTTCAATTTGGGAATACGACGCAGTCTACCGCTTCTACTTTCCACCATTTGGGGAGTTATGGGATTTAGAGTAAGATTAGGGACTAGTTTCTCCATTATTTTCCAAGTGTAAATAATGGTGTATCTCTCTCTCTCCTCCTTTCCAGTGAATATAGGTCTAGTTCTTGTAACCTTTCCCAGTAATTTAGTTCTTTGCACCCATTGATCTTGGCTGTGAAGCTTCTTTGGATCCCCTCCAGCTGTCTAATGTCTTCTTTTTTATATGGGGATGTTAGGACCGAGCAGTATTCCAATTTGGGTATTATCAGGGTTTTAGTAGAGGAATCATGACATTCCTATCCCTTCGTTTAAAGGTTCTCAATATCTGACCCGTTATTCTTTTCGCTCTGTTTACTGCTATCTTATTTTGTGTTTCAAATTTCGCATCATTGTCATTACAACCCCTAAATCTTTTGCTCTGGAATTTCCTGTCCATTTGGGGTATAATATTCCATGGATTTTAGGTTTTATATATATATATATAATATATATATATATATATATATTATATATATATATATATATATAATATATATAAATATATATATAATATATATATATAATATATATATATAATATATATATATATAATATATATATATATATATATATATATATATATATATATATATATATATATATATATATACAGGGTGGGCTGAAAGTAGCTCCCTATTTTGGATTGGTAAAAAAATACGTATATTATCCATTTATTTCAGAAGAAATAATATGAAAAGGTAGGCATACATGGTAGGTTTTCTCTAAAATTCAATGTGGGCTCCAACTCTTTCCACCAGCTTCTGGAGCCGCCCAGGAATGGCGTCCACTGACTTTAGCAGGAACTCCGGCGGGATGGAGGACGACTTCCCGAATTCGGTCCTCCAGTTCTTCCAATGTCCTCGGTTTGGTGCGGTAGACTTCTTCCTTTACCCACCCCCAAAGAAAGAAGTCGCACGGTGTCAAGTCGGGGCTCCTGGCTGGCCATTGATGTGGACCACGACGACCCATCCAACGCCCAGGGAAGTGGGCATCCAGCCACTCACGGACAACAAGAGCGAAGTGCGGAGGGGCGCCATCTTGCATAAATATCAGATCGTCGATGTTCTCCCATGTGCTGACAACCGGCCATACCTCGTTTCGCAACATAGCAAGGTACCGCTCAGCATTCATGGTGTTGCGCAGAAGGAACGGGCCCACAACCTGATCTGAGGTCATACCACACCACACCGTTACACTGAACCGATTCTGCCGTTTTTCAGCGGTAACCGTGCGACTTCTTTCTTTGGGGGTGGGTAAAGGAAGAAGTCTACCGCACCAAACCGAGAACATTGGAAGAACTGGAGGACCGAATTCGGGAAGTCATGTCCTCCATCCCGCCGGAGTTCCTGCTAAAGTCAGTGGACGCCATTCCTGGGCGGCTCCAGAAGCTGGTGGAAAGAGTTGGAGCCCACATTGAATTTTAGAGAAAACCTACCATGTATGCCTACCTTTTCATATTATTTTTTCTGAAATAAATGAATAATATACGTATTTTTTTACCAATCCAAAATAGGGAGCTACTTTCCGCCCACCCTGTGTATATAATATATATATATATATATATATATATATATATATATATATCAGAAGCCCTTAGAATGAATACAGAAGAGCGTGTGGCAATAGTAATTTGGCGAATCGAGGGAAAGAAATACAATGACATCAGAGAGAAGTTTAGAAGGAGATTTCATAAGCCGGGGCCAATAGACAAGACAATACGAAAATTGGTGAACAAATTTAAACGAACGGGATCTGTAAATGATGAAGCAAGATCAGGACGACCGTGTATGTCAGATCTTATCGTGAATGCAGTACGCGGAATTATCACTGAGGAGCCACGTACGTCCGTTCCTGCTGCATCACACAGACTCGGCCTCCCGACGTCATCTGTGCACAAAATTCTGAAAGTTAATTTGCAGAAGAAAAGGTATCATTTGCAGGTTTTACATGATTTACATGAGGAAGATTTCCCTCGACGAAGTGCTGTGTGTGCTGATCTCGTAGAACAAATCTGGAGTGATAATTTAATGGACAACATTCTCTTTAGTGATGAAGCCACTTTCCATACGTGTGGAAAAGTAAATCGCCGTAACTGTCGAATTTGGGCAGATGAAAGACCGAATGATTTCGTCCAAAATTGGGAAAGAGACTCACCTAAAGTTAATGTCTGGATGGGTTTAACAAAATCTAAGGTTTATGGTCCTTTTTTCTTTGCTGAAGCTACAGTTACGGGGCTTATTTATCTGGACATGTTGCAGCAATTCCTTGAACCTCAGCTGATTGGGGATATGATTGTTAGTACCGTCGTCTATCAACATGATGGTGCTCCTTGTCACTATGCCAAAATTGTTCAGGATTATCTAAATGGACGTTTTCCAAATCGCTGGATCGGACGCGGAAGCAACAGACCTTGGCCAGCGAGATCAGCAGATTTAACCCCTTTAGATTTCTTTGCATGGGGCTTTATCAAATCGCACGTCTATCAGACGAAGATTACGAGTCTTGGAAAACTTACGTACACGTATACGAACTGCTGCAGATAACATAACCCCGCAAATGCTCCAGAATGTGTTTAGAAATGCTGCGGAACGATTTGAGCTGTGCAGGGATACTGATGGGCGTCACGTCGAATCCTACTCTTAATTATTTAATAAATGTTACCACTTTATCATTTTATGATTGAATTCCATATAATTTCCAAGTGCTTCACAAAAATAGATCCTGACTTTATGTACACCCTGTATATATATATATATATATATATATATATATATATATATATATATATATATATACAGGGCGTCCCAAAAAAATGTATACACACTTTAACAGCTGATAGCTCAATTGATGTTTCTTTCTTTCCAAGTTAAACCCATTAGAATTAATAATGGCAGTCAGACTAAGCTTTGAACAAAGGAAATTCATTCTAAAATGCTACTGGAAGTGTGAAAACGCAGTTGAAGTGCAAAGACAGTTTAGGAGGGAGTTTCAAACAGATCCACCAACGCGACTTACCATCACTCGAATTAGAGATAAGTTTGAAGCCGATCGAACTGTTCAGAATGTCCACAAGAAGCGTTCCGGAAGACCACGGACATCGACAAGCCCCACAAAGCAAGAAAGAGTACTGGAAACGTATCACCAAAGTCCAAGAAAATCTGTGCGGCAAGCGAGTCGTGAGGTAGGAATTTCAGAATCGTCTGTCCAACGCATTTGAAGCGCTGTCAATGGAAAAGTTACATTCCAAGATTAGTCCATGCTATTAATGAAGATGATCCGGACCGAAGAGTGGAGTATTGCGAGTGGTACTTGGCACGATGTGGATGTGGATTGGACGAAGGGGTTTCGTAGAATACCCTCCGCGTTCACCAGACCTCACACCACTAGACTTTTTTTTATGGGGATACTTAAAAGACAAAGTCTACGCTATAAAACCTGCAACAGTCGCTGAATTGAGAGCAGCCATTGAACGAGAATGCACACAAATACCAAACGAAATGTTTCGTGATGTTTGCGATTCCATTGCTTCGCGTTATCAGCAGTGCCTGGACCAGAACGGACGTCAGTTTGAAAACAGGCGTTGACAAAACAATTAAATAATGTCTGTAGATTCTATTACATTTTGAAAATGAAATGTATTTTAATAAACACTGCCTTTATAAGTATTTAAAGTGTGTATACATTTTTTTGGGACGCCCTGTATATATATATATATATATATATATATATATATATATATATATATATATATATATATATATATAAAAGCTTTTCACTCCACCTTAGACCTACAGTTTAACGTGGAATCCGAACCACGCCCCACCAGCAGAACAGCGTGTTAACCACTAGGCCACTCAGGGTAACCATTTATCTACCAACTTTTTTTATTGTGTGGAAGGATGAACAGCTGGGTTTTGCTGCGCGCCGGCTGCCGTCACCGGGTCTCGAACCGGGCCGATGGATTCGTAGTCAGCGACGCTAACGACTACACCACCGAGGCGTATATATATATATATTATATATATATATATATATATATATATATATACACACCTTGGTTTAGCTTCCGCCCGAATTGTTCATTTGACGAAGGTCAAGATTGTCACTCCATTTTAGACCTACAGCTTAATGTGGAATCCGAACCACGCCCCACCAGCAGCCCAGCTTCTTCACTAGGCTACCCAGGATACCCATTTATCTACCGACCAATTTTTATTGTGTGGAAGGATGAACATCTGGGTTTTGCTGCGTGCGGCCTGCCGTCAGTGGGTCTGGATCCAGGGGCTGATGGATTTGTAGTCAGCGACGCCAACCACTACACCATCGAGGCGCATATAATATATTTATATATATATATTATATATATATATATATATATATATATTAGGTAGAAAATTCGGACAAACACGAAACCGATCGATTTGTGGGTTACAATGACCGATGATGCGAAATTCGAGACACAAAATCAGATAGCGATAAACAAAGCAAAAAGAGTCGTGGGACAGGTACTAAGAACGTTCAAAAGAATGGACAAGACAGTATTGATTCCCCTGCTAAAAACACTGATCATACCAAAACTTGAATACTGCACAGTCTTGACGTCCCCATATAAAAAGGAAGAAATTAATAAACGAAGAAATTTAGAGACTAAGCTAAGATTAATGGCTGCAAAGAACTCAAATACTGGGAAAGACTATGTAAACTAAATCTGTACTCCCTGGAAAGAAGAGAGGTACACCATAATCTACGTATGGAAAGTGATCGAAAAATTGGTACCAAACCTCAAACTAAACTCAATTACCATCTAAACAACGCTGAAAAATCGGAAAGGCAGAATGTGTAGTGTTCCCAAATTAAAGGTCCGACAAGGGACCTCCTCAACACTGAAGGGAAATAGCTTGGTTGTCAGGGGGCCAAGACTTTTTAAACAGCTTTCAAAGGACCTCAAAAACGTTACAAGGGTCAAAGTTGAAGTCTTCAAAAGAAGACTAGATGCCAGGTCTCAGGATGGTACCAGGTGAGTCGGGTGTATCTGTCTATATGCGGTGGAGAGCGCCAAGAGAGCAACTCGCTCTTCCACCAAGCCAGGCCTAGAGGCGGGGCCACCAGTTTGACCTTCGTGTGAAGAGAGACCAACGCACGGAACTGCAACGAGGTTAACGAGTATATATATATATATATATATATATATATATATATATATATATATATATATATATATATATACACACACAATTCTTGTGCAAAGTCCCTGACCAGCCATGCGTGGCTGGCTACGAGGGCAGGAGGAGATCAGAGAGCAATTCCCTCCTTCACCAAGTCCCGCAAATGAGGCGGGATGCTGCAGAGGGGTCGACCGCAGGTCGATCCTGAACCGTCGTTCAAACTCAACAAAAGTGTGTGTGTGTGTGTATATATATATAAATGCAATTAGTAAGTCGAAATGGAAATTTTTCGTCTTTCAATTTGTTAATTGGATCCATTGGAGCAGTGTGTAATTAAGGAAGAATTTATTTTATAAAATGGTCTTGAAATTCTTGTGATGTTTTGGAATAAATTACACTTAAATAAAAGGATTTCCCTCTTTTTTTTTTTTATTCTTTTTTTTTAATCTAAACGATGAATTAAGGCTTACAACCCAGCCCTCGAACGAAACAATGCAGTACTAAGTTTTAGAATTGATGTAATTTCCGAGTTGAAAGAAGATTCTTTTATTCCGTTTGCAGGTCCGCAGCGATTTGTAATTGCGAAGAGAAGGGGACTTGAGAAGCGAAAGTTTCTGCAAAGGTTTAAATTACGTTTGAGTTTACTGTTATTTAATGTGTGTATATATATATATAATTTTTTTTTTTGTTCCTTTTATTAAGTTTACAAAAGTAAAAGTTATTAAATTTAATATTTGGAAATGTTTTTTCAAATGACTTGTTTTTGAGTTGTTCCAATTCGAATCAATTTGAGTGTTGAAGTTTTACTGAATTGTACGAAATTGTTGGAATAAAAGTAGGATATTTTGTATTTATTGTAAATAAAAATTATTTAATTTTGATTTTTATTGATGATTGAATTCACTTCATTCTATTTACGAATGTATATACAGTACAGTGGCGCTCAAAAGTATTCGTACAGAGAAATTTCAGTTATATTTATCCTTATCTTCTGTACCATCCGTAGGATAGTTGTGAAAAGTTTACTATTTGTTTGGAAAAATTGAGCAAATAAATAAATTAGTTTAATTCCAACCTATAATGTAAAACATGAAAGAATTTTAGGAAAATAAAAGAAAGTTTTTGTATATTTTCGTAGGACATTGCGTGTCCACCTTTTGCTCGAATAACTTCAATGATTCGTTTTGGGTATTTTTCTACGAGATTTCGACATCTTTCGGTAGAAAGTTTAGCTCATTCTTCTAGAGAAAATTGTTGCAATTCATTCAGATTCGAAGGTTTCTCTCGCGGACAGCTTTTTCTCGAATCAAACCATAAATTCTCGATTAAATTGAGATCTGGGCTTTGACTGGGCCACTCGAGAAGCGTGAAATATTTTTGTGGAAGCCATTTCATAGTGCTCATACTTTTATGTTTTGGATCATTATCTTATTGTAGTACCCAATTGAGACCCATTCGCGACTCGAGGTATTCCAGACAAACGTTAAACTTTTCCTCACTATCCTACGCGTGGTACGAAAGATAAGAACGAATATAACAAATATTTCTCCGTACGAATACTTATGAGCGCCACTGTATAAGTGTATATACAAGAGTTTGCGCGTGTGAGGTTACGGTATTTTTATTATTTCAATACGGATGTATATAATTGTAATCTGCCTTTATTAGCGAGCGTACACACTTTACACGCTGAAATCTACTATTTAGATATAATTATAAAATTTTTACAAACGACTAAAGTTTGTATAAAAGATAAAAAATTGCGTAAAAACTAAAGTCAACTTAAAGAATTGTCGACGGAACACTTTTGTCGTCGTTACTGTAAACTTTTATTAAGAAAAATACCTTAGTTTGGAAAGGTATCGTTCTAATTATTGAAGATTCTTAACGTTTCGTAATTTGTGGTCAAAATGCAAATTCTTTTTGAAAAATGAAGAAAAGTTATTTGCAATTTTAACAAATTTTTTGCAAACTTTGAATATTTATTGTTCTTAAGCCTAAATTTAAAGATCACGTTGTTTATTGCGTGTTCTGTAAACTTTATTACGATACTGTAATTGTGATGTATGTATTTGGCCGGTGAGTTCATTTTGAGTGCCTTAATTCGTTTCATTGCCGATTTCCTTGAGAGATTTAAGACGCATTGGAGTGAAGTCCAAGAACGCCTTACGCAATGGTTGAAGTAAAGGGATGTCTGGAAGAGTTCACTCTTCCCACCTGCAGAATTCGATGAGGAGAGTCCCCAGTAGTGTCACTGCGTTGGTTTTTCATTTTGTTTGTATTCTTAATATAACAAATACCAAAATATCACACTGGGTATCGGGGCTTCTTTAACGTTTTCGTTAATATAAGAATGAAATTTGGTTGGATGGTTGGTTGGAACCATACACTTGGGCCCTTTTTTTATCACTGTAGGGTCATTGAGATGGGTGGTATCGTTACTAATCCTCAAATATAAGACTTCAAACGTTGAGGGGTCATGATCACGCTAGAAAGATTGCGTGCAGCGAGAGAGTGTTTTATTTTCACATTTTGAAGTAATCGAACCCCGGTTCGAATGATGACAATCACAGATAGATGCCATTTATTTAATATAAAACGCTGATTTTTGAAGGGTTTCACTCTTGTTGGCTTTGGAAATGGGTCTCTCGATGAGTGGATTACAGTTTTGTAGCAGCGTGGCCCAATGATGATAATGGTTGGGTTGTTTAATCCCCACCGTGTCACGGAAGGGACATATAAACTTGGCGTGGGGTCCTAACCACGGGTCCCAAAATCAGTGGAACGCGGATGACGGTCTCGCATCCAACTATTCAACGGACACGACGTCGCTTAACCGCGTTGCTCTAACGAGAAGCGATGTTGCAGCGTGGCCACGACTTAGCTAAACAGTGTGACGTAAAATAAGATGTAATACTAGTTTACTGAATAATAGGAAAAGTAAATTGTGAACATATCACTTGAAAATGAGCGATGATTTTTTTATACTACGTTAAACTGTTTATCAGAACTGCTTCGTTATTGGTTGTCTTTGGTCGTCCGAAAGCTGAAACATTTGAGGCCCTCCTAGGAAGAAGTGGCTAAGCGACAAAATTAAAAAACGCCAGAAAACGCAGTTAAACGTTGTACTAATTTGAAAGTGGAATAACTTTTGAACTTTTGAGGATATTTCGACACGAAATATGCTCAAAAGTTATTCCACTTTCAAATTGGTACAATTTTAACTGCGTTTGCTGGCGTTTTTACTTTTGTTGCTTAGCCACTTCTTCCTAGGAGGGTCTCATTTGACAATGAAAAACGACAGCAATATCTAATTACATTACTAAGAAGTTTTTCTTCCTCAACTTGATCAAAACAACTCATTTCTATCAGTGGCTAATGGCTTCCCAGCAAACACACTACGTAAGTACAACGTTGTATTCTGGTTGAATCTTGGTCATGTCAGAAACATGTTGTACTGATGTAGTCAGTCATAACGTAAAACTTAAACGTTATAGTGCAACGTTGTGCATAATGACTGTATACATGTGTAAACTTCTGACGTAAAGGGATTCCTTTGTTGGACCAAATTCTACCCTTGAGACGTTGAGACAACGTTGTATCTACGTGAAGTTTACGTAATATCACAACGTTGTGAAGACGTAACAGACCACACAAATTTACATTGTATCTCATACCTAATTTTAGTGTGCAATGTGCAGTGACAACCAAATTGGTTATCACTGCTTACTAAAATTAGGTATTGTGAAAAAATGCTCTATGAATTGGTCCCCAATTAACCCACCTCTAATATCTCCAGTTTAACTGTAGAGTAGGTTAAGCATATCCTTGTAGGGGGTCAGCCTAGAGATTCCTGAAATGCTCCAGAGCAGGTAGAGTAAATTGAGGTCCACAGTAGGATTCCTCACCAAATTAGGTTAGGGTAATTTACCTTAGCCTTTGTTAAGCTATGAGTTGATGCTAGGTCTTAGACCACAATGTAGGCCTAATTTAATTGGACCTAGTTTAAATGTTATCAGTAAACTAGGGTTTAGAAATACAATTGTTCACTTACTGAGTGTTATTAGATAAGTCCTGGTCGCCTTAGTCAGGCCTGATCCCTTACCGGAATCTTTCTTCTAGTTGCTTAATTTCTGGGAGTGTACTTGCTGGTAGAGATGGTTTTCTGTTTCAATCCTTCCCGGTCGCCATGCCGTTCTTCATGCAAGTCCTTTGTTTTCGGTTTTTTCCACCAGCGTCCTTTTTGTTTGTTGGTTGATCGGTACTGTATGTGTACTACCGAGCACGCTCTATCACACAGTAATATAATACTAGTGTGGAGAATAACTGGTGAGTAACCAATTGGTTTCATCCACCCAGTCATTGACATAAATGGAGTTTAATAATTGTTAGATTAACTACCTACCTACTCAATGGACCATTTTCGTTACCTCCCAACTACCCACACGTATCACTTTTCCATAGTATGTATCTACGTTACAGTGCTAAAAATGCAACCTTATGACAACGTTGTATCTACGTAAAATTGTTAGCTGGGTTAGTAGCAGAATTACGCACTAATAAGTAGACTTAATGCTAGTTGTTTATCAATTAATCTTCATTGACAGACTCTGCCATTTTATGGGCATCGGCCAAATTTAGCCGATTTTCACCGATTCTTTGAAAATTAAAAAATGTAATTACAAAACAATCTATATTTACAGAAAATTAAACATACAAAAACCCTGTTTGTGATAATTTATACAAATTTCAGTGTAATTATCAGGTTATCCCATAAGTAATGTTTTTTTAGATCGGAATTTGAAGGACAAAAAACCTCGACTGCAACTTTTTAATCTAGTATATATTTTTCATCGGAATCAATGACACTGCCAACGTCCTACAAGCTTTTCAATGCCATGTTTATAAAATTCAGCCGGTTTTGAGGCAAAAAACGTAGAAAGACTGGTGTGCAGGTCATCTAAAGAAGTATACTGTTTCTCGTCAAGATAGTTTTGCAGACTCCTGAAAGATGATAATCTGAAGGCGCAAGGTCTGGAGAATGTGGAGGATGTGGAAGTTTTTCCCACCCAAGCTCATCAATTTTTGCAGAAGTGATCCGAGCGGTATGAGGACGTGCGTTGTGGTGGTGGAACACGATTCCTTTCCGATTAACCAAAGAAGGTCTCTTTTCTTTTAGTGCAGTGTTCAATCGATCCAGTTGTTGACAATAGACTTGAGCGGTGATTGTTTGGTTGTGTGGTAAGGTTTCAAAGTGTATTACACCACCTTTATCCCACCAAACACTAAGCAACACCTTCCGAGGGTGAAGATTTGGTTTTGGCTGCGGTGTCGCTGTTTCTCCGGCACAAACCCACTGTCGACGGCGCTTAACATTCTGGTACAGCATCCACTTTTCATCACCAGTCACTAAACGGTGCAAAAACGGATCTTGGAGTTCACGGGAATGAAGAGCTGTGCTAATGTTTACACGTACCCTCAGATTGTCGACCGACAATTCATGTGGCACCCATTTTCCTAACTTAGGCACTTTCCCGAGTTGTTGCAAATGTCGACGGATGGTGGACGGGGATGAATTGAGTTTCTGGGCCAATTCTTCGACAGTTGTTGAACAGTCTTCTTTAAGTGCGGCTAACAGCAGATCATCATCAAACTCAGCAGGGCGTCCAGAGTGTGCTGCATCTGTCAAACAGCAGTCACCATTCCTAAACTTTTGAAACCATCTTTGACATTTCCTCACACAGAATATCGTTGCCATAAACTTCCTGAATGTTTCGCGTTGCTTCAGTAGCACTTTTCCCTTTTTTGAACTCGTAAAGCATTATATGCCTGATATGCTCTTCTGATACCGCCATGTTTATGAGGGGTTCACATAAAGCAAAACACGCGTCTTCACTGGTCAAGGTCTGTAAAGTATGTAGCGAAACACGATAGATCTCCTTTAGATATAACCTTCGGAAAATTTATGCTTAAACCGAGTAGGACTAGTTTAAACTTAATCTATCGTAAAAAACGACATTACTTATGGAATGACCTGATTTATAAAAATATTTTACATTCAAGAAAAAGGGAAAGCTCAATAAGTTAAGTTGCCCATAAATTTACATTTTCTCTAGCTAATCTCTAAATATTATATACCATTGTAGTCTCCTACTCTATATTAATAATAATTCTATATTAAGTTGTACTTTATAATTTATATATTAAACCATCTTATTATGTTCACTTTATTTTAAGTATTTTAATCATTTTATAAACCCAAATCATATATACATTTTTTTTTAATGAAATTGGTCACCAGGGATTTGAAATTTTAATGAAAAATGTTGGTGTTTACATTGTCGAAGAAGGAAGATACCTTCAATATAAGAAACCAATTAATTTAAATATTGATATTCAATTTATGAAGCTATACTAAATTATTTATTCATTTTACGGAGTAATAAAACTTTTTAACATCATTTTAGCTACGGTATATGAGTAACAAATTTTGGTGCTGTATATTGTAGAGTGAGTTAAGGAAAAGCATTCAAATAAATTTAAAATGTAAAAATATGAAAATTGAAAGTTTTCACATTAGATTAGTAAACTTTATGAAGGGCAATTGATTTTTTAAAATATAGGCAAAGAATCGGCATCAGCTAAATTTTGGAATCGGTACATTACTACTTAATGCCAATTTTTTATGAGTGCTCTCTGACGATCAATATTTCATGGAATGAATTAGGATTAGATTACTCGGTATAATCTGCCCATTGCCTGACTAATCTCTTTATATTTACTCGCAAACAGTAATGCAGTTCCGCCAGTTTTAACCAAAATGGAGATTTACGCCAAAATCTTGATATGATCTTATTTTCCACCAACTGCGGTAAATGATAATTTATCAACGACAGTCGTGTCTAAGCGCAGAGTGTACGAGATACACGACCTGAAGGTATTTCGGTGTCACTTTCGGTTTGCAAAGTGACATCTTTGTGACTAACATCGAAAGGAGGATAAGAAGCAAAATTAAATAAACTGAAATTGAAATATTCTCGACAAGAAATTGAATAAAAGGAATGAAACAACAATAAAAAAATATTAAAAAATGGACTAATGAGAGGCAGAAGCTGCTTGAGACTATTGTAGAGTCTTCATCAGGTGAAAGTGAATGGGCCAATAGCTCGTGTTTCTAATAAACTCATTCCTTATTATCCCCTTACACTGTTTGACAGGCTTTGATCGAAGAAGAAAAAGAAAAATCTTCATTAAAGTGGGCGTGACGGGCGCCTCCTCTGCTGATGCAGCGGACTCTCGCAGTTCACGCCCATTCCCTACCTAACCCCAACTGTGGGGAAAAAGGGGGGGCTCCGATGTTTCTTTACTGAGGAAAAAGAAAAAATTTGCGTGCGAGTAAAACAGCAAAATTTAATTTTTTATTAAAATATGCAAACGAAGAAGTTGCCTTCGAGTGCAGAGGAAAGCCATTTAGGAACTTAGTAGGTAAAGGCGCATTCTGTTGTACACACACACACACACACACACAATATATATATATACACACCTTTGGTTAGCTTCCGCCCGAATTGTTCATTCTGACGAAGTTCAAGCTTTTCACTCCACCTTAGACCTACAGTTCAACGTGGAATCCGAACCACACCCCACCAGCAGCCCAGCGTCTTAACCACTAGCCCACCCAGGGTACCCATTTATCTACCAACCACTTTCTTTATTGTGTGGAAGGATGAACAGCTGGGTTTTGCTGCGCGCTGGCTGCCGTCACCGGGTCTCGATCCCGGGGCCGATGGATTCGTAGTCAGCGACGCTAACGACTACACCACCGAGGCGCGTATATAATCACGAAGGAAAAAGGAAACACAGAATAGTGCTCAAGCGCTTTCGTCTAATGACATCCTCAGGAACACAGTGTTCCTGAGGATATCATTAGACGAAAGCGCTTGAGCACCATTCTGTGTTTTCTTCGTGGTTATTTTCATCATAAATGTTACTTTCGTGAAATAATTTTCATATATATATATATATATATATATATATATATTTCAACTGCAAAGAACACGCAGTATAAATAACGTAAAGAACGACGCTTGTATAGGAGAACATTCCGCGCAAGATGAGAAGAGAGAACGAACAAATGAAAAAATGAGGTAACCACCCGGGAATCGAACCCGGGATCTTCCGATTGCCAGTCAGATATGATAACCATTACACCACGGGCCTCACTCGAACAAATGCCGTAATTCCTCTACATACGCGCAGAAACCAATGCCCCGCAGTTGAAATGTATATATAGATACGGCATGCGGGAGGTGCCTAACCTGACCTAATCCATTTTCTCATAATAGTAATTTCAAATAATAAAAAAACTGTGAATCTGTGGTGACACCGCTAATGTCGCTACCCGCACGTTCTTGTTTCCATGAGCTCGATGTGTATTCCAGACATTGTTGCAATGACGTAAGGTATCTAATAACACACACACACACTCACATTCACACTCTAAGTGTGTCGGAGTGGTGACCGATCTTAATCAATTTTCAACGCATGCCGTGAATCTGTTGCAGTCCAAGCTCACTGCGGGGCTGGAGTTCGTACTTCGTTATGATCCGTGTCTATCTATTAGAGCTAAACAATTCCAATTCGGGAACCGGAATTGGAACTGGACTCGGAGAACTTTCCAGGATTCTAGAGTGGAATCTGAATTGGATTTGATTGCAGTGTAGAACTTTTGCAACATTGCATATTGGAAAGAATAATAACGTATAATTCCATATTTTTTGTGTAATTTCCAGGAGTATATTGTAATTACCAATATGAAAATGACTTTAAATGTAAAAGTTAGTGTTTGGAAGCTGCAAATGACCTCACTCCGACAGTGTTCCTACCTTACCTGGCACACGGAAAACTACAGTTTTCCTTTCCCGTGTCCCAGGTAGGAATACTGTTGGATTGTAGTCAAGTACAGCTTCTAAGCATTGTATAAGTACCCGCGTTTATTGAGGTTTTCTCTTAACTTACAGTTTGTTTCTTAATAATAATAATAATGATAATGATAATAATAATAATAAGCTATAAAATTTTACAGTAACTATCTGGAATCTACTACAGGGTGTTCATAAAGTCTGAAAACATAGATCTTATTAAGATATTTTTTTTTTTCCGTTGCAGGTAACATACAGTTCTGAGAAAACTGTCCTATTTTTCCAGGTTTTATGGCCACCCTGTATTTATCAATTTATTTATCTATCAATAGTACTAATAAGAACAGAGAATGAGTTACTCGCAGCCTCGCAGGTAATAGAGTCCTTTTACGACTATACTGAATTCTTCATTTTTCTTCAGAATTACAATACTGTAATCAAAGCTCGAAATGTTTACAGCTGGTCTAAATAGTAAAATCATTTTTGGCGGTGTATACACCACACAAACACACCACCCACCACACACACACAAACACACAATATACATATATATATATATATATATATATATATATATATATATATATATATATATATATATATATATATACTGTGTATATATGCAAAATTTAGCCCTCATCAGGACTCGAAACTGGTCCTTCTGTCTCGTTGACATGACTCCAAGTACAGCAGCAAGTTTAGGGGGGCGCCCCCCTTTTGGCTCTAGGTATCTATTTTGGCGCCCCTATCAGAAGGAATAGTGCCCCTATCAGCCTGAATCCGATGTAAAACAATGTATTTTCTGGCTTAGCAATGGTATTGTAAAGGTATAAAGAGCTCTGGATCCGACGGCGCCCCTAAAGTGGTCCTTCCCCCTTTGAAAATTCCTAGATTCGCCACTATTCTAGTGAGAGGGGCTCAGGTTCGAATCCTAGTGAGGGATAAATTTTGCATATGTAAAAATGCGCAGTTATCCTATTATAAGTTATATACAGGGTGGGCCGTAAGTTTCCATACATAGGAAAAATAAACATTTTTTTATGGACAACCATTTTTATTTATATAATATGCTCTACATGGTTGCCATTGTTTTGAAAACACATTTCAATACGTGTTCCCCACTGTTGATGAACACGCATTAGCACAGTTGACGTTATGCTTGTAATGGCGTTGGTGATACGTTCCTTTAGATGATTTATGTCTCGTATCTTTTCCTGATACACCATGGCCTTCAAGTGCCCCCAAAGATAGAAATCAAGGGGGGTGAGATCTGGGGATCTGGGAGGCCACTCCACAGGACCACGCCGACCAATCCAAGCATCCGGAAACTGCTGATCCAAATACCGACGCACGTGAAGACCATAATGAGGTGGAGCTCCATCTTGCTGGAAGTAAACTGGGAAGTTACCTTCCTCGTTTAGCAGGGATGGGAAAATCTCTTCTTGCAACATGTCAAGATACCTTTCGGCATTAAGATTTCCACTGACAAAAATTGGTCCAATAATTCTGTCACCCCATATCCCGGCCCACACCATCACTTTACCGGCACCTTGCATCTTCGTCGGACTCAGCCAGTTAGGGTTAGCATTACTCCAGTAACGTATGTTTTGCCGATTAACCTCTCCATTGACGTAAAAATTTGCTTCATCAGTAAACAAGATCTTAGTTGAAAAGTTTGCATCCTCGTTCACTTTGGTTAATGCCCATTCACAGAATTCCATCCGTCTATCCGGGTCGTCTTCACTCAAATGCTGTGCCATATGCAATTTGTATGGATGCCATTTGTTTGCTTTCAAAATGCGCCTGATACTCGATCTGCTGACACCACTTTCTGCAGACAACCGTCGTGTACTTTTTCTGGGACTCCGTGTAAGCGCTGTAAGTATCGTAGCTGTTGTGTCTTCATCGGTGGCTGTACGTCTTGGACCACTTCGCGGTTGATCTGCAACATTTCCAGTTTTCTGAAACTTGTTATAAGTTTTGCCACAGTGTCGTGTGTGATGTTCGTTCCATGTTGTCTGTTAAAGTTCATTGCAACCATGCGACTGCTTCCCGACCCAGCCATCAGTATGATTTCAATTCGTTGCTCTTTCGTCAAACGCATATTCTTAGGGTATCTGAAACAAAAAACAAACGTTTAATTTTTTCTATGTATGGAAACTTACGGCCCACCCTGTATATATATTATATATATATATATATATATATATATACAGGGCGTCCCAAAAAAATGTATACACACTTTAACAGCTGATAGCTCAATTGATGTTCTTTCTTTCCAAGTTAAACCCATTAGAATTAATAATGGCAGTCAGACTAGCTTTGAACAAAGGAAATTCATTCTAAAATGCTACTGGAAGTGTGAAAACGCAGTTGAAGTGCAAGACAGTTTAGGAGGGAGTTTCAAACAGATCCACCAACGCGACTTACCATCACTCGAATTAGAGATAAGTTTGAAGCCGATGGAACTGTTCAGAATGTCCACAAGAAGCGTTCCGGAAGACCACGGACATCGACAAGCCCCACAAAGCAAGAAAGAGTACTGGAAACGTATCACCAAAGTCCAAGAAAATCTGTGCGGCAAGCGAGTCGTGAGGTAGGAATTTCAGAATCGTCTGTCCAACGCATTTTGAAGCGCTGTCAATGGAAAAGTTACATTCCAAGATTAGTCCATGCTATTAATGAAGATGATCCGGACCGAAGAGTGGAGTATTGCGAGTGGTACTTGGCACGATGTGGATGTGGATTGGACGAAGGGGTTTCGTAGAATACCCTCCGCGTTCACCAGACCTCACACCACTAGACTTTTTTTTATGGGGATACTTAAAAGACAAAGTCTACGCTATAAACCTGCAACAGTCGCTGAATTGAGAGCAGCCATTGAACGAGAATGCACACAAATACCAAACGAAATGTTTCGTGATGTTTGCGATTCCATTGCTTCGCGTTATCAGCAGTGCCTGGACCAGAACGGACGTCAGTTTGAAAACAGGCGTTGACAAAACAATTAAATAATGTCTGTAGATTCTATTACATTTTGAAAATGAAATGTATTTTAATAAACACTGCCTTTATAATTATTTAAAGTGTGTATACATTTTTTTGGGACGCCCTGTATATATATATATATATATATATATATATATATATATATATATGCACCTTTCAACCTTTCAAATGTTCCGTGCGATGATTCCTCATTTCACGAAAGTCAACCTTGTTGCCCCTCCTGTGTGTGTGTGTGTGTGTGTGTGTGTGCAACTGAACATAAGTGAGGTGGAATGTGCGATAATCCATAGATTTGTTAGTAAAATAGTGTACTTAGGTTAGGTTAAGTTAAGGTAGTTCATCTGAATTATTTCTTTTAAAAAAAAAATATATATATATATTACATACAGGGTGTCCCAAAAAAATCCTTTACCTACATGTGAGATATATATATATATATATATATATATATATATATATATATATATATATATATAGTTCAGGGCTAAAGACTAAAGAGACTTATGGAACACCCTGTAGAACGGAAAAGTGTTTACCTCGCTTAATACAGGGATATGTGTATGTAGGTTTGCACGTGTATATAAATCTAAATTAGTGTGAAGCATGACGTATTCTGAAATTAATATTGCAATTAGGAGGAAACAAACTGATTTTTAAAATTAGTTCCAGAATAAATTTTAATTAATGAAAGGAAATTGCCTAATTTAAATTGTGACGTATTTTCATTTTAGGCTAATTTGAATTTTCAATTTCACTTTACTCCATATGAATCCCTAATTCATATTTAATGTCAGATACATACAGTTTATACATTTGGAATACGGAAGAAGGTGTAATTTATTTTATTTTAATGTCTTTTTTACTTTTTCGATATTTAGAGTCAGAAGTCCCCCTTCTCAATGTCCCTGCGATTCGTAACTACAACTTTAGTATTTAACTTTGATTCGTATTAGTAGATTATAAATTACGAATGAGTGAATGAAAGTTACTGCCTTTCCGCGGAAGATCTCTTAAGTTTAAGAAAACTTCTGATTAATCCTGAAGGCTGTCATTGAATCCCAAGGTAAAAATCATTTACAGAAACTTTGGACAACAATTCCTGCTAAAATGGCTTCCTTCATTAATTAGTTATTCCGTTCTCGTCAGAAAGTAGGCTAAAGCGCCGCCCGATCCATTAATATTTCCTTCAATATACAATTACGGTGCAATCACATCGACTAATTCCGTGTACAATGAGTATTTGAAATGTTTTAAATGCAACTTGGATGGAAAGACGTGCGTTATCACCAACCCTTTTTGCCTTGATAATAAAAAATTAGTCTCTGTGCTCGCATGTAATAAAATTTTCTTAATTATAATTCAGTGGGTAGCCATTTTTGTCGTAATTTAGAATATTGTATGAAATTGTCTCGTGTTTTCTTTTTTTTTTTTATATACGTACTTCCCCACGAAAGAAGTTGCTTAAATAATAAGTAATATAATCTCGTTGCAGAACAGACGGACACGCGTTAAATAAATAAAACGCGTTAGAAATAAATGTAATAGTAACGCTTAACCACGATAATAATATGTCAAACAAACAAAACTGATTAAGAACACTAAAATTTATTTTCACGGTGAATGTGCATGATTTGAACGTCTCTTTTATACGTTTGTTTAATTCAATTTCAAGATTGTTTTTGAGAAACATTAGCGTAGCAATAAGCGAAAAATAAATAAATTTGTCATCTCGGTCAATGGTAGACGAGGATATTACGTAATCTTCCATTAAAAGGGAAGAGTAGTTAGGTCCCAAATGGACCTTGAATAATTTAACAGAATTCGTTAATGATACTGGGACACTGTGAACTCGAGAGAGAGAGAGAGAGAGAGAGTAAGGAAAAAGCATTGATTACAGGTATAGACACTGATAGTAAATGCAGCCATAAAAGTTGAAGAGAAAAGGACATTGATAATTATCTTTTAAAAGACAAAAACGATAAGTGTGAGATATAAACGGACTACAGAACCACACATCAACAAAAACACTTACTGAAAAAATATTTAGCTAACTAAATAAACAAATACAATTTTGTTTAGTTTTTATTACAAAAGCTTGGTGGTGCGACCCTTCTTCTTGGCGGAAACATAAAATCTCGTCATCATCATTAATGTTTAGTAAAATTAATTAAAATATAGTTGAGGTTATGTTAACTAAATCTTGGTAGCAACAGCCAAACGGGATGTCGGTCGGTAGCTCCTCCGGAAGACAGCATTTATGGCTGCTACCCGGAGTTGGGTGAAACACTCAGTCTCCATCTCTAACAACGGCTAAAGTCTGTTTCAGATAACGAAGCATTTTTTTTTATTGTAACATCCACTTTACAGGGTGTCCAAAATGTCTCGTCACCCCGGTAAAATACTAACTGATTTTCGTTTTTCTTTCAGACCCATTTGAAATGCGTGACAGTAACAACTATACGATTGAACAACGCGTATTGACTAGTACCCGGGTCCATGAGCGACCACGTAAGGGCAAAACCATTGAAAATATTCGCGCAGACTTTCAGGACCGATTGAATAGTGCAACTCCTTTTTGGAAGAGCTACACGACTGAATCGCTCCAAGAAGTCTTCATGAATATTTTCAATGGTTTTGCCATTACGTGGTCGCTCATGGACCCGGGTACTAGCCAATACGCGTTGTTCTGTCGTATAGATGCTGCTGTTACACATTTCAAATGGGTCTGAAAGAAAAGCGAAAATCAGTTAATATTTTACCGGAGTGACGAGACATTGTGGACACTCTGTAGGTTAGCTTGAGGAAACAGAAAATTGATAAGATAAAAAGATGGCAAGAAGTAAATATGAACGAAAATTGTTTAATGTACTTACACTTATTAAAATCTAAAAAATCCATACCCAAATAGTAAAGTAGAAGATAGGCAAGGCTTTTCTTTTCCCGCCACTGCGCACTTTTGGAAGAAAAGGTTTTGAAAGTAGAAGTATAGGTCAGTTGGAAAAATTGAAGGGAAAGGAAAAATCGGTTCGATAAGAGATAATGAGGACAATATATTTTCAATATAATCCACAGTTTGGAGTTGTCTATAGGTATAATTTGTGCAAAATCAGATACTTTAAAAGTGCGATACTGTAAACCAATTTCGGCACTAATTATGCTAGCCGGACGTTGAATGCTGCTTAAAAATCTTTATTATTTTGGCATGAGATAAGCCCTTCCGGATCATGAAAAGTACATTAAAAAAAAAAAATATATATATATATATATATATATATATCATTAGGGTATGAGTGTTACGGCATATTTAAGTGCAAATAGCATTTAATTTTTATTTTAGGGTACAGCTGTCGTTTCTAATTCCTTATTCAACGTGATCTTCATACCCAGATTATCCCAGGTGGGTATCGCCTTCTCGAAGATGAAAATAAATAGAACAATTTAATAATAATAATATATATACTGCATCGATGCCCAAAACATTATATATACAGGGTGTCCCATAAGTCTGGCATCATAGGAAAAATAATAAAAAAAGGCAAAACAAAAGCTTTTATTTACAGAACGTGCTCAATATGTCCACCATTGTTTTCAGTATACAAATTCAGACGTGATACCCAGTCAGCAAGCACACGGTGAATGATGTCAGGAGTAATGGTGTTACATGCCCCAATAATGCGCTGCCGCAAATGTTCAACACTCCTAATTTTCTCTGCGTATACCAGCGCTTTCAAGTGGCCCCAGAGATAAAAATCTATGGGTAGAATTATCTGGATTCGTTCTTCCTTGCTCACAGACATTATGGCCTGTAGAAAGAGAAAAATATGAATTATGGTTTGTAGAAATAGAAAAACATGAATTTCTCCTATGATGCCGGATTTATGGGGCACCATATATATATATATATATCTATATATATATTATAATATATATATATATACACACTGTACTTAAGAGAGCTATAAAAGACCTAATTTCTTGTACAGGTGTGACGAAGTTACCGGAAAGAAAAAAGCATACACGCGTGAAAAAACTATGTACATTATCTAAAGTTTACACGTACGCACGTATATATATATATATATATATATATATATATATATATATATATAATTTTTCTATGTACGTTTATTGTAAATGATAAATGCAATGTTATTCATTGATTTCGCTTTGTGTTTTGAGTGTTAAGTGCATGAGAAAGGATCCTCCAATCCGTAAATGAAGGAAAAAAATAAAAAAGAAGCGAGGAATGCGTCTAATTTGTTATCTTCGATTCCATATTTTCCTTGTGGTCCTTTTTATGGTCTTATGGGTCCGTGGCTTCGCGCGCGTAATTTGATGCACGATGAAGTAATGGAAGAGACAAATTTGTTCCAGTGTAAAATGGAACTTCGATATTGTGTTAATTCTTAGGAAACAGATAATAGAAAATATAAAAAAAAAATAAGGCTTCTCTCTCTCTCTCTCTCTCTCTCTCTCTCTCTCTATATATATATATTATATATATATATATATATATATTATGAGAACCTTGCTTTTAAAGGCAGGCAGAATGGAATTCTTTTAGACTATTTGGAGGAGTGCCTCACTACAGATTCCTCATTATCACCAAGTCGCCATCTGTACGACCATGTGCGCGTACGCGAAGTTCTCTCTCTCTTTCGAATACATGTGCGAATGAAAACGTTCCTTAGAAACAGACTCGGGTCCTGTACAACTCGAGTCTGTATGTACATCATGACGTCACAGGAGAGAGCCTTTCCTCGACCCGAAAAAGGTCGTGATCGCTTCCATTTTCGTTTCACTTCTACATCACCTTCAATTTTTGTGCCGACTGTACGAAAATTATTCTGAATTTTTTATGTTTACTAAGTGGTTAGGAAGTCTCTTAACGATTGTCTAATATAAATATATATAAATACATATTTAACTGTGGCACTGCTATTCTGGCGCTGTGCCACTGTAACCTTTTGAATTTACTCATTAATATTGGCACTGTCCTTAAGGCGAGGAATTCAAGTATTTCTCACGCACACACACACACACACACACACACACACACACATATATATATATACAGTGGCGGTCCTAGCTTACATGACGCCCTGGGCGAACCTCACCTTCAGCGCCCCCCCCCCCCTGTTCGCCAACACACACACATTCGAATCCCCCAAATAAAGGACAGACATAACTCTTTCACAAAATAACTTTTTATTGGACTAATTGTTGGAACTTCAGAACCAAAACAAAGACTCAAATTTCTGAATTTACAAATCCTTCATCACGTAAATAGAATAACTCACTTAAGAGAATGTAATTATGATACTATGAACAGGAAAAATACAAATTAAATTGCACAACTGCCATAAATAAACTAGAGAATCAAATTTCTAAATTGTACAAATGCTCTATCACATAAATAGAATAAGACACTTAAGAGAGGGTAATTATTATGCTACACTTTGAACAAGAAACAAAATAAATTGCACCACAGCACAACTGCCATCTAAAGCCTGACTCTTCTTACCTTCCTTGATGCAAAGTCATGAATTAAATCATCATATGAAATCTGCTCAGCAATTGTATGATTTATACTGATGATGGCCAGACCGGTAAGGCGTTCCTGTGACATAGTTGACCTCAGGTAGGATTTGATGAGCTTCAGCTTTGAAAAGCTCCTCTCTGCTTCAGCAACAGTGACTGGAAGAGTAAGACCAATTCTGAGAGCAGTCCACAAATTTGGATATATTTCAGAGAGCTCCCTTTCATGGATAAATGTCAGCAGTTCAAGCAAGGATATGGTCTTTGATGGCAAGTCAGGCAAGTTCTTCAGCTCCTGTGCAAGCTCTCTGCCATCCAAGTCAGATTGTCCCTTAAAGTGTAGTGTATACTAAGGTTCACACATTGTTCTGTCAGCTCCTCAAATGTGAGATTTTTGGAAATGTGTCAGCACTCCAAACTTCTCTCCCACAATTTCCAACGTGGAAAATCTTTCCTGAATGGCTGATGTTGCAGCATCAACCACTGCATTGAAAAATGTCACCTCCAGCTTCTTCAAAGCATCAATCAAGGGCTCATCAGATGCTTCATAGGAGAAGTGCGCTTTGTGGACCTCAGCCGTTTTTGTTTTAACACAGCCTCCACATTCATTTGTTCACAGATATCTGTGGCTGCCATTTGTGCAGCCACAAAACCTGTTGCCCTGTAATTGCGGAGACCTCTCTCTGTTTTTTTTAGGAGATTTACTGCAACATCAACGTGCATGCTAGGAGACTGCATCTGCTTGCTCACATGCTGAATTTGGCACAACAGGTCATGCCACACCACTGAACAAATGGCGAAGCGGTATGACCCAACCTCCTCTGACAGAGATTGAGCCTCGACCTTTATTACAGAGTCTTTGGTGTGGTCCCTCACCTCGATCAGTGCATCTCTCACTGCAGCTGCCTGATATCTCAGGGGCTCCACACTCTTGATCTTGCTTTCCCACCTTGTATCAGACCACATCTTCAATGTGATGTTCACATGTTTTTTCAAAATGGCCCATCGTTGTGTGGAGGCTGAAAACAAGTTGTAAAGCTTCTGCAAGATGCCAAAGTAACTTGTGGCATCAATAGATCCCTTAGCAGCATCGGCCACAAGCAAATTCAGAGAATGAGCCCCACATGGAACAAACAGAGCTCTGGGATTAATTTCTAGGAGCCTGGATTGAACACCCTTGTTTTTTCCCCTCATGTTGGCCCCGTTGTCGTATGATTGTCCTCTACAGTCCATGAAAGGAACTTTTAGCTCCTCCAGTCTCTTCAGAATCAGAGATGCCAAATGTTGACCAGTGGACTCCTCTGCCTCCAAAAACCCCATGAAATGTTCCTTTATATGGGGCTTCCCCTCCAGTGACACAACCGAATCACAACTGACAACTGTTCAGTGTGGCTGATATCTGGAGTGCAATCTAGAATTATTGAAAAAACTTTGATTGTTTGATGTCGCTCACCATTGCTGAAATGGTCTTGCTGCTCGACAAATCAATGAGTTCGTTTTGTATGTGGTGGCCGAGGTAGCTGGTGTGACTGGAGGTCCCTTTTTGGACACGGTTAATGTGCTCTTGCATTATAGGATCAAATTGTGCCATCAGTTCAACTTCTTTCAGAAAATTGCCATTTGATGGTGAGAACAATTTTTCTGTATGTCCCCTTAGTGCCAAATTCCTAACTGCCAGAGAATGCACAATAGCAGTGAGACGTGTCAGCACCGCTCTCCATCTCAACTTCTCAGCCTCCAGAAGTGCCATCTCCTGCTTGTCAATGGTCTCCCCCTTTCTCATCCTCACTGCCAGTTCTTTCCAGATTTTCATAGAATTTAGGTGTTCTGAACTGTTGTCATGTGATGTGAGCAATGAGCTTGCATGCTTCCAGTCCGAGAGTCCCAAACTTATTAAATTTATTTTCCTCTTGGAAAATAATGTACAACAAACAGAAAAGGCTGTTGTTTTTTAAGGAATAGACCAACCAACTTCTGGTTATATTTTCCCCACTAACCAATGACTTCCTGAAGTATTGATGGTGGAAACTTCTTCCGTCACTGTCGTTTCTAGGGAATACAAAGTCAGATGGTACTTGACTTGGTCCCCTGGAAACCAGTTGTGTCCGAATTCTCTCAGTCAGAACTGAAGGCCAGTTAGCAGGGTCGGTGGACAGAGACTCATCCTCAGGAGGCGATTCTGCTCCAGGCCTTTCTAATAGAAAGAACAAGAGCATTACTCATTAGTATACACACCTAAGTTAGATAACACATTATTCACAGCACTTTGTTATGGTGGTGGTGTTATGGAATTATGGTGGTGAAACACCACACATACCCAGTAACCCAGACCCAGTGATAATAACATTATAATTTATAACTGTTTGCAAAATGCTTTGCAGGATGCACACACATACACATACACACACACGCACACACTCACAGACATATGTGCACACAAACTCACCTGAAGAGTCCTGCCGGGGAGAAGTAGAAGCAAATGGGTCTTCATCCTCAGGATCAGACTGCATTTGTGGAGACATATGTGAGGCTGAGGAGGTAGATGGCTCCTCAGCCTCAATAATGGCAGAAGTAGACGGCTTCTCATCCTGGCTAGTGGCAGAGGGTGTTCCAAAATATTTCAAAAGTGCCCCTGCAAATAGTAAAATAGAACATAACAGACCAATGCATGAATAGACTAGTACAATTAATTTAACATGTTATTAAGCACAATTTATTAAACTTTTAGAATAGGAAACAAATGAATAATACAACCTCCTTGGTTAATGGCTAATTATATACATAATAGTACACTTCAAATGACTCAGAAAGCTATATCACAAAATAGCAGTGCAATATAGCAGTGAAGAGTAGATGACATAGCTCTATACCTTTATCTTTTGCTCGTTTCTCCTCTTCTTCTTTCCTCTTTTTTCTAAACTGAGCACCTGATAGCTTTGACCTCTTCTTATCCATTTGCGGTTATTTGACAGACCTTAGTGGCTTAGTGTGAAGATTCGTTCTGTAATAAATAATATACATTTCACTATTTAACCAAACCCAGAAAATAACATTACATATGTTAAAGTATGGGCCTTTATTCCCATATATTAATCTGGAAGCATTTTGCATTGTTTAGGTCTTTTATGGGAAGGTTTATGGAAAATGCAATAGATGGTTTTTTTATTAATAAAATATATTTATTGATCTTTTATTATTTATTTTATTTTATTTTTTATTTTTATTTATTTCTTTATTTATTTATTCTTATTTTTATTTTTATTTTTTTTGCAGGCACTCATGCCGCCCCTCCACAAATGCCGCCCTGTGCGGCTGCCCATATTGCCCATATGAGGAACCGCCACTGTATATATATATATATATATATATGGGATGAATTTCACAATCAGACACGTGAAATGAATGAATGAATGATGCAAATCCACAAGGAAAAAGAAAATGATTTCGAGGCCTTTCGTGTATTCAGAAGTACACCTCGTCAGGGAATGACAAGGTGTACCCTGATGAGGTGTACTTCTGAATACACGAAAGACCTTGGAATCTTTTTCTTTTCCTTGTGGTGTGCATCATATATACGAGTGTGTGTGTATATATATATATATAGGATCAAATGTAGAATTCGGACCCCAGCCTTCTTTAGTTAGCTTTATAAGGCTAACTAACGAAAATATCATGACCTAACCTAACCAATCGTCAAGGGCGTACAGTTAACCTAACGATTGGTTAGGTTAGGTCGTGATATTTTCGTTAGTTAGCCTTATAAAGCCAACTAAAGAAGGCTGGGGTCCGAATTATACATTTGATCCTATATATATATATATATATATATATGTATCATTATATAATTTCCACACAATATCGAATTGCACGTTGGCGTGTGTGTGTGTGTGGTATTTGATAGTAGGGATTGTGTAACTGTAACTGACTGACATGTACTTTTATCTGACATATTACTGAACAGGAGGACTATTTCACAAAGTTTCGTTACACCTATTATGTTACTCGTTCATTGTTAACGTTACTCTATGCACATTTTATCATATAATGCGATGAATGAACGAAACATTTCGATACTGACGTATGAAGGTGACCCTTCAAATATACCAGAATTCATCGTTCATTGTACTCAGATGTAGTAGATACGTGTTATACTGTATATACTGTGTGTGTGTGTGTATATATATATATGGATATATAGTTTAAAATTCTAATCCACATTCGGAAACAAATATCACATGATAATTCATACACACACACCACACACACAAACACACACACACGCACACACATATCACCAATCAGAATTCAGTATTAAAAACCTTTAGAACTCTAACCACTCAGGAAAGGGATACAAAATTCTTCTTTCCGATTGGTTAAAGATGGTCATTCGATGTAAATTACAATATATATATATTATATATATATATATATGAAAAATTATTTCACGAAAGTGACACGTGAAAAATATTTATGATGAATAAAACCACGAAGGGAAAAGAAACACAAAGTGGTGCTCATTAGACGAAAGCGCTTGAGCACCACTTTTTTCTTTTCCCTTCGTGGTTTTATTCATCATATATATATATATATATATATATATATCACCTTTCCTTTCAACCTTTCAAACGTTCCGTGCGATGATTCCTCATTTCACGAAGGTCAAGCTTGTCGCCCCTCCTCTCGAGTTGGCCTGGTGAAATAGTGAGTTGGTTTCTTGTACTCTCCACCTCACATAGCCAGGTACGCCGGGCTCATTGGGGATTGTTCTAAGCCAGACGTCTAATTTTCTTTTGAAGATGTCCACTGCAACACCATTCGTGTTCCATAGGTCTTTGGGCAGCTGATTAAACAGTTTTGGTCCTCTCACAACAAAACTATTTTCTTTCAGGGTTAAGGATGTTCCCTGTCTCGCCTTCAATTTGGGAACACGACACAGTCTTCCTTTTCTACTTTCCACTGTTGTTTGGGGAGTTACAGGATTCAGAGTAAGTTTAGGGACTAGTTTCTCCATTATTTTCCAAGTGTAAATAATGGTGTATCTCTCTCTTCTCCTTTCCAGTGAATATAGGTCTAGTTCGCGTAACCTTTCCCAGTAATTTAGTTCTTTGCACCCCTTGATCTTGGCTGTGAAGCTTCTCTGAATCCTTTCTCGCTGTCTAATATATTCTTTTTTATATGGGGATGTTAGGACGGAGCAGTATTCCAATTTGGGTATGATCAGGGTTTTCAGTAGAGGAATCATTATATTCCTATCCCTTCGTTTAAAGGTTCTCAGGTTATTATTTTGTTTCTTGAATTAATTAAAAAATGCAATGCAATTAATGTTAATGATAATATATCGATCTTTATTGTTTTTAGGCAGGAAATAAAATTCTATGAACGGATATACCGAATATATTATACCGGATATGGTTTGCAATTCAACGGAACGTATTCTGTGCTAAGGACACACTCATAAATAGTATTTAGCAATGAACAATATACAGTATATGGCAACACACACACACACACACATATATATATATATATATATTAATATATATTTATATATATATATATATATACACACACAGGGTGTCGCAAAAGTCGCGCATCATAGGAATTTTCAGTGTTGATTGTATATATATATATTATTTTTTTTTCTTTTAGGTAGGGGATGGCTGCGAAATTAATAATAGACGAGAGGGTGATCTTGGTTTTAATGTATGGAATACGAGGTACAACAAGTCGATGAATCGGTACAGAATTTAAATTCTGTGCCGATTCATCGATTTGTTGTACCTGGTATTCAATTTATTAAAACCAAGCTCACCCTCTCGTCTGTTGTTAATTTCGCAGCCATCCCCTACCTAAAAGAAAAAATAATTTATTACAGTCACACTGAAAATTCCTATGATGCGCGACTTTTGCGTCACCCTATATTGAAGGAATAGGGATGAATATAGGAATGAATATAGGGTACTTTTCTAAGCCGTATTTTGAGACAGATACGGCTTAGAAAGTACCAGAAAGCACATATACCTTTATTATGGGACATTCGGGTCCCAATTTAGTGCAGTATAAGCATAACACACACACACACACATCAGAAACTCACGTCATGTGCACATATATGTCTACTAATGCACATATATCTATGCCTATATTAATTTTTCATCCTTGAATTAGGTCCCGTGATCAGGGCCATTGATCATCTCGCCCTTTTGGCACCGGCTTCTGGCACTGTTTTTCACTGACATTATTTTGACCCCCTCAAGATTTGACACAAGTCACGTGATTTGTCTTTCATTGTTTACTATGTATACAATCTACTGTATATATATATATATATATATGTATATATATATATATATATATATATACATATATATATATATATATATATATATATATATATATATATATATATATATATACAGTAGATTTTGTATATATATATATAATATATATATATATATATATTATAATTATATATATATATATATATATATATATATATATACTGAGAGAGAGAGAGAGAGAAATTAGAGAAAATGAAAGTAAAATTTTATCATTTCGGACTAAATTTCTTTTAAATTTTTTTCTCAAATTTATAATTAATGTTATTAGAACGCTTAATATATATATATACCTTACTTACCTTACAACCTTACAAAGGTTCCGCGTGATGATTCCTCATTTCGCGAAGGTCAAGCTGTCGCCCCTCCTCTCGAGCTGGCATGGTGAAGTACTGAGTTGGTTTCTTATGCTCTCCACCTAACATAGCCAGGTACGCCCGGCTCATCGGGGATAGTTCTGAGCCAGGCGTCTAGTCTTCTTTTGAAGATGTCCACTGTAACTCCCTTCGTGTTTCTTAGGTCTTTGGGCAGCTGATTAAACAGTTTTGGTCCTCTTACCAAAAAACTATTTTCTTTCAGGGGTTAAGGATGTTCCCTGTCTCGCCTTCAATTTGGGAATACGACACAATCTGCCGTTTCTACTTTCCACTGTTGTTTGGGGAGTTATAGGGTTTAGAGTAAGATTAGGGACTAGTTTCTCCATTATTTTCCAAATGTAAATAATGGTGTATCTCTCTCTTCTCCTTTCCAGTGAATATAGGTCTAGTTCGCGTAACCTTTCCCAGTAATTTAGTTCTTTGCACCCGTTGATCTTGGCTGTGAAGCTTCTCTGGATCCCTTCCAGCTGTCTAATGTCTTCTTTTTTTATAATATGGGAGATGTTAGGACGGAGCAGTATTCCAATTTGGGCATGATCAGGGTTTTCAGTAGAGGAATCATTATATTCCTATCCCTTCGTTTAAAGGTCCTCAATATCTGTCCCGTTATTCTCTTTGCTCTGTTTACTGCTATCTTATTTTGTGTTTCAAATTCCGCATCATCTGTCATTACAACCCCTAAACCTTTTGCTCTGGAATTTCTCTGAATTTCCTGTCCATTTGGGGTATAATATTCCATGGATTTTAGGTCTTCTCTTTTTCCGTACCGTAACAGCTGAAATTTCTGTGTTAAACTTCATATTGTTGTTTTCGTCCACTTGTAGATTCTGTTTATGTCGGTTTGTAGAGATCCTATATCTTCTGGGTTTCTTATTTTTCTACTGATCTTTGTGTCATCCGCAAAGGATGTTACTGTGCTGTCTCTGGTAACTTCCTCATCTATGTCAGTTAGCATGATTATGAAGAGTAGTGGAGCTAATATTTTCCTTGTGGTGCTGAGCTGAGGACCTCTGATTCTGATGAAGATTACTCCTTGTACTGTAACGACATGCCGCCGCTCACTAAGGAAATTATATATCCATTTCCCTACTTTTCCTGTTATTTCTATATATTTCAGTTTATGTATTATGATTCCATGGTCACACTTGTCGAACGCTTTAGCAAACTCTGTGTATAGTACATCATAGCTTTCATTACTTTCAAGTGCATCAATAATGTTGTTGTAGTGTTCCATTAGTTGTGATAGGCATGATCTGCCTGACCGAAACCTATGTTGGTTATCATTGAATTTTTTTTGAGTTTCCAAAAAGTCATACATTTTCTGTCTAACTATTCTTTTAAATATTTTAGTGAGATGAGATATAACCGACACTAGCCTATAGTTTTTGGCCTCGGATCGATCTCCTCCTTTATATATTGGGACTATGTTTGCGCTCTTCAGGATGTCCGGTATTTCTCCCGTGTCTAGTGATCGTCTCCATATCCAGTATAGGGGCTCAGCGATTGCATTCTTGCAGTTTTTGATCAGTGTGGCATTTCATTTATCCGGACCTGCCGCTGAGTGTGTTTTTAGTTTCCCTATGGCTTGTGTAATATCATCCGTCGTAAAGTTGAAATCCGTTATACTTTCCTCTTGTAGTTCTTCTCCAAAGTACGCGTTTCTATCGCATATCTTTCCTTTCCTGTTGCATTTATATTGATTGTTATTTCAATGTTTTGGTCTGATATCATAGTTGGGGATATTTCTACATTATCAATTAGATTACTGTTGTTTGTGAATACCAAATCTAGGCAGTTGTTTTTCTTGTGTTTTCTGTTATTTCTTGCGTTAACATTAATTCATCAGCTAGAGCTAGTAGCATTTTTACCTACTCCTGGTCTTCTCGTGTGCCCCCCTTGTCCTGGTGTATACATATATTTTTTCCTATCCTTTCATATTTTATGAATGGGACATTAAAATCACCACAGAGAAAAATATTTGGGGTTGGAGAGTATAGATCTTTTACGCAGTTTCTTACCTCTGTAAGTTTCTTTCTCTGAACACTATAACTTCCCAAACAACGGTGGAAAGTAGAAACGGTAGACTGTGTCGTATTCCCAAATTGAAGGCGAGACAGGGAACATCCTTAACCCTGAAAGAAAATAGTTTTGTGGTAAGAGGACCAAAACTGTTTAATCAGCTGCCCAAAGAACTAAGAAACACGAAGGGAGTTGCAGTGGACATCTTCAAAAGAAGACTAGACACCTGGCTCAGAGCAATCCCCGATGAGCCGGGCGTACCTGGCTATGTGAGGTGAAGAGCACAAGAAACCAACTTTCTACTTCACCAGGCCAACTCGAGAGGAGGGGCGACAAGCTTGACCTTCGCGAAATGAGGAATCATCGCCCGGAACCTTTGTAAGGTTGTAAGGTAAGGTGTATATACAGGGTGTCCATAAATGATTACCCTGATTAAAGCATGCTATAACTTTTAAATAAACACTCGTATTCAAACACAGTTTTAATCATAAGTAGACATAAACGTACAAAGTTTTTGATACATGTTATGAACTTAATAAGCTTCCACATGTGCACTCCTAGTGGTACGTAAAATGTCTAACGGTATTCACACTCCGCCACACATTTTCCAACATTTGTGGTAACTGTGCAATTGCATCCGTAATGCGTTCTCGCATTGTCCTGATATCTAGAACAACTGTTGCATAACAAATCTTACATGACCCCAGAGAAAGAATCCAGCGGGGTAATGTCTGGTGATCTTGGGGCCATGGGATTGGCCGTCCCTGCCAATCCATCGATTTGGAAATGTTGCGTCGAAAGTTTCACGAACACATGCGCCCAATGAGGGGGTGCCCCATCTTGTTGGAAGATGACAGTTGGCTGCCTGTCCTGCAGCTGGGGGATGGCGTAATTGGTGTGGAAGCCGTTTGAATGTTTTCCACCGTCCCATCGGAAACTGATGGTCTACCACTGCTCTTTCCCTTTTCCACGTTTCCAGTTTCCAAGAATTTTTTCATCCATGACTTAATTAACTTCACATCAGGTGGATTCTTTCCATACTTTGTTCTGAACCTTCGCTGAACACTGACAGGAGATTTTGTTTCTGCAAGCCACACAACACATTGTGCCTTCTCTGTCACAGACGCCATCTTAACTGAACAGCTACTACAGCGCTCCTAGCGGCGAATGCGATAGACGAAACACACCAGCACAGAAACTCTGTGTGTGTACGAGATCACCTGTAAAAAGAAAACGGATGTAAGATTCGTCATTAAAACATGAGAGCATACTGTTTTCAGGGTAAACATTTATGGACAACCTGTATATATAAAAATATATATAATTTTTTTCTGGCGGATCGCGCCGGAACGGCGTTCCGGTACCTCTTATTTTGAACATACAGAAAAAATTTCATGTTTTATTTACATTCCGATTTGTTTTTTGTTACATGACAGAATTTTAGGAATAGGAAGGACGCTTTTGTGAGGATTGGGGAAGTCACAGGGTTGGAAGGGGTGACAAATGGCAAAGGGTGTAGGAAATTTATAGGAAAGTTCCGGAACCTTTCTTTCCAGAAAAAAAAAGTGTATTGTTATATCAGTATTTACAATTAAAAGTATTGACATATTCACTTAAATTCTGAGAAACAAATTTATCCAAAACGTTTCTCATTATAATCCTAATTCATGCTGTTTTTTTTCTTTCACAAGCTTAAGAAATGACAAAAAGTACAATTTCTGATGAGATTAGATATAAAGTAATACATTTACATGGTGAGGGACTGAGTCAAAGAAAAATAAGTGAATCTACAGGTGTTTCCAAAACTGATGTAAAAACAATCTTGGCTCGTCAGAGATCAAATTGGACCCCCAGGCTCAGTAGGTCTCAGTAGGACTCAGATGTCCAATACTCGTGTTCCAAAGCATATTTTCTTCTCTTCTCTTTATTTCCATTCCTTAAAGGTGGCTTTTTTGCTGCAACACATCCTTTAAGACCTACTGAGTTAAGCTTCCTTCGTACAGTAAAGGGATCAACTGAGACACCCGTTGTTTTTTCGAGATGTGCTGCGAGTGAGGTGCTGGATTTGCGTCTGTCTCGAAGGGAAGTATTCTTTAGATATTGTAGATCAGATGGAAAAAGCTTAGAAGGCCTCTCTAATCTAGGACGACCAACTGGGGGTCCCATTTGATCTGTGACGAGCCAAGATTGTTTTTACATCAGTTTTGGAAACACCTGTAGATTCACTTATTTTTTGTTACTCAGTTCCTCACCATGCAATGTATTATTTTATATCTAATCTCATCAGAAATTGTACTTTTCGTCATTTCTTTAGCCTGTGAAAGAAAAAACCCAGCATGAATTAGGATTATAATGAGAAACGTTTTGGATAAATTTGTTTCTCAGAATTTAAATGAATATGTCAATACTTTTAATTGTAAATACTGATATAACAATAGCTTAGGAGCATTTACTGCAGATCCATCATCAATAGTTCGTTAGATCTTTAAACACATGCGTCCAATTTATGCAGACTTGAGGGTCATCCAGCTAATACAACTTTATACACTCAAGCAATAACTTAGTTATACGTTAATATGAACCAGAGGTTCTAGTTAATGTGTATTTTAGTATCAAAACCAATTTTCATACGACAGATTATCTAATAGTTATCAGAGTGACAGTGGTCTCTGACTTTTGCACGGTACTGTATATATATATATATATATATATATATAATATATATATATATATATATATATATATTATGAGACTGGCAGTCTTATTTCTAAAACATTTATGCAAAAGAAGCCAAAAAGCCATGTTTGTTGTCTGACAGAGGACGGTTTATTGGGCCGTCGACTAATCTACCTTGAATAATCTTCGGTAGGTTACGCCTACAAGAAGATTCTCCTCTTTTGCATAAATCCATATGTTGTTAATATATGTATATTAATAAAGTTCGGGGCTGTTTAACCTCCTTCGTAACGGCAAAGGTCGTACGACCGAGTGGACCTCAGCCAGTTTTGCGTAGAATCCGAACCACGGGTCAATACATTATCTGAACGCAGAGGATGGTCACCCATTCAACTACTGAACATACTCTTAACCTCACTTAAGCTCGCTGATCAAACGGGAAGCGGTGTTTCGACGTGGCACAGTGCACTCACTGTTTATGTAGAAAATATCAGGCAAAGCTACTTTTCTTCATTTAATTTATTTCACTGGAATATAGGGTGATCAATAAAATGTGCCCCGCCCCCCGAAAAAAAATCTGAATACCGTTTTGGGTCACCCCGTATGTGTAACTACATATTTATTCGCACAAGGGGTACTCTGCTTGGTAAATTTTTTTTTTAACATTTTACAATGTCTCTCGTGTTTCATTCGTGTGAAAGGTAATACAGTTGGGTATCTTATCGGAGTCCAGTGCAAAAATAGAGTACTGGGTATCTCTTTCTCTGAATAGGAATTCATATACCCAGAGCGGTACCCGATACCAGAAATCCTGACAAAGCTGAACTCCTCCCTCAAACTTTCGCCTCCAACTCAACCCTGGACGATTAAGGTGCTATTCGTCCATCTTCTCCTCCCTCCGACTTAATTATGTCTGAAATTAGAATCTCTTCCAATGCTGTTCTTTCTGCCCGATCGGGGCTCAACTCTAAGAAGTCGTACGGTCCTGATGGTGTTCCTCCTCTTGTTCTCAAGAACTGTGCTTCTGTGGTGACACCCTGTCTAGGCAAACTCTTTCGTCTTTGTCTTTCATCTGGTACTTTTCCTTCCAGCTGGAAATTCGCTTTCATTCAGACTATCCCAAAGAAGGGTGACCGCTGTTAACCCTCCAATAATTATCATCCAACTGCTTTGATCCCTTGCATTTCTAAGGTTTTTAATCTTTTAAATTGTTCCTTGTGGCTTTCAATGCCTCAGAAACTCAGTTTCTTCATCTATCTACTGGTCACAATCTTCCACACGACTATCCCCTTACCTTCAACAACACACAACTCAATCCTTCCTCTTCTCTTAACATTCTTGGCATTTCCTTTTCTCGTTTTCTTTCCTGGAAAGATCACATATACTTTCTTTCTATAACAGCTTCGAAGAGGTTAGGTGTGCTGTACCGCCTCAGCAGTTTCTTCATCCCCGCTCAGTTGCTCTCTTTGTATGGGGGTCTTGTCCGCCCCTGTATGGAGTACGCTTCTCACGTGTGGGATGGCTCAACCCACACAGCTCTACTTGACCGGGTGGAATCAAAGGCTTTTCGTCTCGTTAATTTCCCGCCTCTTACTGGCTGTCTTCAATCCCTCTTTCTTCGCCACAATGTTGCCTCACTCTCTCTTTACTATCGTTATTTTAACGGACACTGCTCTTCTGAACTCTAACTACATGCCTCCTCCTTTAAGGAGAACACGCAGTACCGGACTTTCGACACATTCTCATTCCTTTTCTGTCCAACTCTCTAACGCAAGGGTTAATCGGTATTTTCAATCTTTCATCTACTCAACCAGTCAACTGTGGAACAATCTTCCTCAATCCATCTTTCCCCCTGTCTTTGACCTCCAATCTTTCAAACGCAGAGTGTCTAGGCATCTCGCAAACGCTGGACCTTGATTTTGGCTTTCTTCTTCTATGGGATGGTTTTTTTTGCAGGTATTCGCCCTTGGCCCCCCCTTCCTGCATAAAAAAAATAATGTTATAATGTTTAAGACCAACACAGACCCTAGGATCCACTCATGGCTGGTCTACCTACTGTGGTTGTAGTTGTGTATTGCGCATGTCCTCCGTGGTGGCGGAGGGTACCTATAATTTTACGTGGGTTCCAAACCACAAAAATCTTAATTTTACTACTTTAAACTATACCCAATCTATCAACATATGCGTTTAATCGATTTTTAAACATGTTTATAGACGTGCTACTAATTACTTCTAGCGGCAAACTATTCCACCTATTTACTATTCTATGCGTAAAAAGTTTTTGGCAACTGCTGTCTCGAACCTTCTACTCGTCAACTTACACCCGTTGTTTCTAGTTCTACTATATCGTGCTATTTCGAAAAAGCTCTCTCTATTTGCGTTATCGAACCCATTCATAATTTTAAAAACCTGGATTAGATCACCCCTTAGCCTCCTAGTCTCGAGTGTAGTCAGTTTTAACTCCTTAAGCCTATTCTCGTACGACTGACCTAAGCGACGAAGTCACCTTAGTTGCTCGTCTTTGAACTCGTTCGATTTTGTCTATATTCTTGCGTATATACGGATTCCAAAATTGGATCGCGTACTCCAAATGGGGTCTAATTAATGATTTATAAAGCAGAACAATAATATTGCGGGATTTGTACTCAAAATTCCTAGCTATAAAACCTAGCACTTTGTTCGCCTTATTGACCGCTGCTGGACTTTGTTTCGTTACTTTCAAATTACCACTGACTATAACTCCTAAATCTTTTTCCTGCTCTACGCTTGCCAACTCCTTCCCTGACATACTATACGCAAAATTACCGTTACGCGGATCTATATGTTGCACTTATCGACGTTAAATCTCATTTGCCATGTGACCGACCAATCAACGATTTTATTCAGATCTTCCTGGATTTTACCTACCTTCGTCATTTATCGCCCTACCACCCAGCTTCGTGTCATCCACTTTGAAATTGTACTGATTAGGCCGACGTTTAAATCGTTAATATGTATAGAGAAAAAAAAAAAAATAATATATATATATATATATATATATATATATATATATATATATATATGCGCCTCGGTGGTGTAGTCGTTAGCGTCGCTGACTACAAATCCATCGGCCCCGGCCAGGATCGAGACCCGGTGACGCCAGTCGGCGCGCAGCAAAACCCAGCTGTTCCTCCTTCCACACAATAAAAGAAAGTGGTTGGTAGATAAATGGGATCACCTGAAGATCAGGGCCCCCAGCCTTCTTTAGTTAGCCTTATAAGGCTAACTAACGAAAATATCACGACCTAACCTAACCAATCGCTACGTCAACTGTACGCCCTTGACGATTGGTGAGGTTAGGTCGTGATATTTTCGTTAGTTAGCCTTATAAAGCTAACTAAAGAAGACTAGGGGCCCTGATCTTCAGGTGATCCGATAAATGGGTACCCGTGGTGGCCTAGTGGTTAAGGCGCTGGGCTTCTGGTGGGGCGTGGTTCGGATTCCACGTTAAACTGTAGGTCTAAGGTGGAGTGAAAAGTTTGACCTTCGTCAGAATGAACAATTCGGGCGGAAGCTAACCAAAGGTTACCAAAGGTTACATCCGTAATATCTCGCACTTTCTTACCATTATAAGTTAATGAGGATTTTACTGATCCTCGTTCTAATTTATTCTGATTTTAAATTGATCATACATTCCTTTGATCCATTCTCATTCCAATTCCAATGTTCTCATTTCATTTCCATTTCCGAATGTGATTTTGTTTTTTAATTCCATTTCCATTTTCCATTTTTCCTTTTCTTATTTCCTCTTTTATGTTTGTTCTTACAACACTTTATTCCCATTCCCATTCCAATTCATATTCATGTTTTCCATTAAGATTATAGTTCCTGCTTCTCACTCCAGTTCCCATTGGCGTTTTTCATTCCCATTCCCGTTTTTTAATCCTGTTCCTCATTCCCATTCCTGTTTTTCAGTCTTGTTCCTCATTCCCATTCCTGTTTTTCAGTCTTGTTCCTCATTCCCATTCCTTTTTTCTTTTCGCCTATTCCAGTTTCTCATTCTCATTCCAATTATTGTGTCTTATTCTTACACCAATTCTCGTCCTTCATTCCATTTTCTTTTACCTTCCATTCCTATTTCTGATGATTCCTATTCCCAGTGGTAAGGAAGGCGAAGGAGGGTGAGTCGTGGGCGGCGCATGACGAGGGCGCGTGGGAGGTGGTTCAATAATTGTGACTCGTCGTCTCTTTCTAACCATTTGAAGACCTCTTTTCCGAGTTGAGGACAACCAACCGACCTCTTCTCTTCGCCTTCCCAGCTATGTCCTCTAATCCCGTTTTTATACATTTGTTTAAATACATTTTATAATTAAGTTCTTTGATCAATTTTAATTAATTTTTATATCTGAATTTTAGTCTAAAATGAAAGTGTATATATATATATATATGTATATATGTATATATATATATATATTAAACAAAGACATATTTGCACGCCGTTGGACCAGTGAATCAATACTAGTCCAATATTGTCCCAATATTGGCCTCTCGATTTTGTTGCTTGACATATATATATATATATATATATATATATATACTGATATATAGTACTAGAATGCCTGATGCGCCTTGCGCAGCAAAAGCTTCCCGAAACACAACCCATAGGGGACTCGGATGGGCGAGTGTGTGTTACTGAAACCTTCCCTGGTTCTCCCTTAATGGGTACGCTGAATTTGGTGCAGAATACCCTAGCCGTTTATGCGTGCGTAAACGAACAAAGAACAGACAGACAGACAGACAGATAGATATCATCACACCCCTGGCCCCTACATACATAAATAATGTCTATTTTTTTTATGCAGGAAGGAAAGGAGGAGCCAAGGGCAAATGACCGCAAAAGCGCCCCTCCCATAGAAGAAGAAGAAAGCCACTCTGCGTTTGAAAGATGGGAGGTCATAGACAGGAGGAAAGATGGATTGAGGAAGATTGTTCCAGAGTTTACCGGTTGAGTAGATGAAAGATTGAAAATACCGATTAATCCTTGCATTAGATACAGGAATACCTCGAAATTCGTCGTTAATTCGTTCCGGAATAACACGACGAAATACGAAACGACGAAATTCGAGGTAGATTATAACGTTTCAATGAGAAAACATTTTACTGTATTATGTTATTAAACAGATTAATTAATCAAATTCTACTCGTTTTTCGGCAAAATATAATATTATATTGCGCTGGTAAACAGTTGAATTTCGTCAATTTCGATCGTTTTTTTCACATTTTTTAAAAAAACGACGAATCTGCGAATATGGACGACGGATTGCGAAACTATAGGTAGTAAAAGATTGGCGACGAATCTGCGAAACGACAAAATTCGAAACGACGAATTTTGAGGTATTCCTGTAGTTGGACAGAATAGGAATGAGAAAGTGTAGAAAGTCTGGTACTGCGTGCTCTCCTTAAAGGAGGAGGCATGCAGTTAGAGAGTTCAGAAGAGCAATGTCCGTTATGATAGCGATAGTAAAGAGAGAATGAGGCAACATTGCGGCGAAGAGAGAGAGATTGAAAACAAACAGTAAGAGGCGGAGAATTGATGAGACTAAAAGCCTTTGATTCCACCCGGTCAAGTACGGCTGTGTGGGTTGAGCCACCCCACACATGAGAAGCATACTCCATACAGGGGCGAACAAGACCCCTGTACAGAGACAGCGAGTGAGTGGGGGTGAAGAAACCGCGGAGGCGTACAGCACACCTAACCTCTTAGAAGCTGTTTTAGAAAGAGAGTATATGTGATCTTTCCAAGAAAGATCACGAGAAAAGGAAATGCCAAGAATGTTAAGAGAAGAGGAAGGATTGATTTGTGTGTTGTTGAAGGTAAGAGGATAGTCGTGTGGAAGATTGTGACCAGTAGACGGATGGAGGAACTGAGTTTTTGAGGCATTGAAAGCCACAAGGTTTTCTCTGCCCCAATCAGATATAGCAGAAAGATCAGAGTCAGGTGCCCCATAGCCGCCTCACGCGAATCATGAAGCGACTGCTGTGAGGGACACTTTGGGAAGCGGGTGGAGAAGTGAAGAGTGGAATCATCGCATAGGAGTGAATAGGACAGGAAGTGCGAATTAAAAGATCACTAATAAATAAAAGGAAAAGAGTGGGTCACAGGACAGAACCCTGAGGAACACCACTGTTAATAACTTTAGGAGAAGAACAGTGACCATCTACAACTGCGGCTATAGATCGGTCCGAAAGGAAATTAGAGATGAAGGCCCAGTGGCGTAGCGAGGGGGTCAAGGGGGACTCGTGCCCTGGGCGCCGGTTTTTGGGGGGCGCCAAATCGGCCGAGCGAGCAATTTTTTTAGCATGACATTTACGTTTTTTATATTCGCGGCCAGGAGGCAAGTTTGGACATGCATCATAACCACAGACAGGGGGTATTAATAATAGTAGTATAATAATAATAATAATAATAATAATAATAATAGTGTTTATTTCTGGTAAAAAAAATTAAGTTTAAAATTTGATTTATTGATAAAAACTGGTACATATAGAAACAAATTGATACATACATGCTAATATAGCAAATGTATCAAAAGAAGTGCATTAAATAAAATCGTGACCAAAAATATAGAAATATGATTTGCATTGCCACAAACTTTTACCAACTGAGCCAACGGCCTAGCAGTTAACCACTACTTTAAATGTGCTATATAAACTATTGTGGTTGTGACAGATTGTAATGTATTCACATAGTTAGGGAATGACAAATATTTAAATAACCACTATTTTAATTATGATGCCGAAAATTCATTTCGTTTCTGCTATCAGCCTTCAAACAGAATGAGTGAAATATGTGTAATTTGAGCACACAAATAGCGATGAAAAACTAGACACCGACCGGTTTCGAACTCATTTGTTCTCATCAGGATATCACGAGCTTTAACCAATTTTGTTCGAGGATGTACAAGTACATTATTGGAAAGACTAATTGTAGGTAAATAAGGCAATATATTACATTTCATTGATTAGTGTGTACTGTGTATACCTAAACCTATTATATAATTAGAAATATATTTGAGAAAAACTTTAAATGTTGTGAACATCTTTAGATTTTTTGATAAAAATAAAACCGAACGATGAAGGCAAAATTGAATTTGTGCAAAATTTGATTTTTCAAGTTTTGTTCATTACTTTGGTAAACTATTTTTAAATTTTCACGAAAACAGTGATTTATTTATTAAAATAAAATAGGTCAAAATAATCGATAATCTTATTAATTAATTTACCTTGAAAATAGGTGTTTAAAAGAGTTGAAAATGGGGCTCAGATTGGGGGAAATCGATTCTTCGTAGTCAAACATTTTCAGGGGGAGGTCCCCCGGATCCCCCGCCTTAGCCATTCTCTACCTTTGCCCCCGGGCGCCACGAATCCTCGCTACGCCACTGATGAAGGCACAGATAGAAGGATAGAAACCGAAGGAGGGCCGTTTGGAAATTAAAGATTTGTGCCAGACTCCATCAAAAGCTTTTGATAGGTCTAGCGCAACAGCAAAAGTTTCATCGAAATCCAGAAAGGAGGATGACCAGAGAGATACGCAAGAAGATCGCCAGTAGAGCTTCCCTTCCGGAATCCATACTGACGATCTGAAAAAAGATTGTGAGAAGAAAGGCGTTTAAGAATCTTCCTATTAAGGATAGATTCAAAAACTTTGGAAAGGCAAGAAATCAAAGCAATTGGACGATAGTTGGAGGGTTGAGAGCGGTCACCCTTCTTTGGGACAGGCTGAATGAAAGCGAACTTCCAGCAGGAAGGAAAGGTACCAGATAAGATTAAATATAGGAAATGTGAATTAATTTGCTTCCTTATAATTGTTAACCAATTAAATGATTACCAAGGAAGTATCGAACATCAGTAAAACAAATAAGGATCCTTCATCAACACCTTTTCCTGGTGAAGATGAGGCTTTAAATGAATAATTTCTCTCTCTCTCTCTCTCTCTCTCTCTCTCTCTCTCTCTCTCTCGATCTCCTGCTTGTATTTCCAGTTGGAAACAGAAAGGTAATATATGTATATGTATTAGTGATTGCTTAAAGAAAGTCAGAGTTTATTAAATCGCTATTTGACTTTATCCAAGTCGATTTCATTCCGATTCATTTGAAATGTGTTTTGAAATGAAATTGACTGACCTAACCTAACTCAATTTAACCTAACATTAATTAAACACACCACCCGTACAAGATCGAACTTTTCGATCGACCTTGTACGCATCTTTTGGATTTAATAGGTTCGATTTTGCGTGCGAATCGACTTTGGAGTTCGATCTTTTTGAGGTGAAGTTTACGCAGAAGGAGTTCAATTTTTCCTCTCTACCGCCTATTTTACAATAATAATTACGGACACGCCGCATTTGATTTTTGTCTCTCTCAAATGTTCAAATGATTTTTGTCATAGTGACTAACTCTTACTTATCTTCTTATCAGTTCGGCTTTAAATGGAATCATTCGACAAACTTGAGGACATTCATACCGAAAAAGGTTATCAAACAGTCCACTGAAAATGACTCAGTGATGTACTACGGTGAAATTTTGAGAGGTTTATTCATAAGCCATTATTCAGTAAACTAAATTAAGACGAATGCGGGAAAGTGGTTTGTTTTCTGAATTGTTAATTTAAAATTCTTGCGTGGCGTATACCAAGGCTTTTTATTGTCACCTTTACCAATTCACGCATTCATGCAAAACCGTCAAACTGTACGATATTCTCCGGAGAGAAAATATGGGATAACCTTCGTTAATAAGGTGTTAATAAACCCATCTGTTAAAGGGCTTGAACGTTAAATAAATGTTTGCGAAAATTATGTAGAAAAGCATGGTATTATATTATCAGCACCCGTAGCTCCGTTTCTCTATAAGCTAAGTGAAGACACTGAAGTCAGGGACTCGAATCCCGATGATGCTAATAATAATAATTAATGCGGGAGATAGAGCAATGGGTCAGTATTAACTGGCCTGAGCGCTGTACCAATACTTTCTGATTTGCCTCACTGATTAATTACTGACATATTCAATTTTGATAAAAGGAAAATATCTCGGCATTTCCCATAGATAAAGCTGAAAAAAAAACAAGATATGCTTTAAATATATTTCACTTAAAGAGTAATCATATGGCGACATAAATTTAAATGTGTATAGATAATCTTACGCGTAGTTCCTTATATAACATTCTTAATTTTCTTAAAAAAAATTACGAGAATCTACGAAGTAAATCGAGTATGTTCATAAATTAGGAACTCCAGACAACCAACAAATTTTTTTTAAAAATAGTTTCGTAGTAAATATTGTCAATAATTATGAACGAGTCATCAGAAAAGAAATAAAGAAACGAAATCTATTCTGAGCCTATTGGGAAGTATAACAATCAGGGTGTTCACGTAGAACGTCACGTAGATGTTCGGCTTCCCAAATGTTTGCCAACTTCAATGTTCTTTGTTTACCTATAATTCCATCATTCCTTTATTCTTACCATATACTCTCAGAGTTATGAATATATATATATATATATATACGTGGCTCAGGACAATCCCAGATGCACCAAGTGTACCTGGTTATGTAAGAGGGAGAAATCAAGAGAGCAATTCTCTGCAGCATAACATCAAGCCAAGTCTAGAGGTAGAGTTACCTGCTTGACCTCCGTGCAAAAAGATATATATATATATATATATATATTTCTTTAATTTTCTTATTGTAGTTTACAATTGTTTGTAATTTTTATTTTTGTTTCCTTTTCTCGCTAAAAATATTTTGTAATTTTGCTTTTTCTCATTTACTATTTCGTAGAATTATTTGCATATTAATATATCGTGTGATACTGTACACCTCTCATTTTATTGTATAACACCCATACAAAACAAAAATTCCTTGTGTGTGTGTGTGTGTGTGTGCAGAACCTGCAACCATTCTTCGCGTGTACACTGAAGCTGCAGTATTGATTGGCCCTATTTATAAATCAGGACCGTAGCACAAGAAGCAGACACGTAAACGTTTGCATGTATACATGCATTATGTATACATGTACGCCTAATCTACACACACAACACACACACACACACACGAAAAGTTTTCTGAAGTTGCCTTCATTATTTGATGTATAAAACACATATGATCAGTTATAAAATTACTTCAATGAGGAAATAGTTATAAATATGGATATTTTTGCCACTATTTTTCCATATATCCATCTATCCATCTGTCTATCTACCCATATATTCATCCATCTACCTGTCTATCTATCCACGTATCCATCTATCCATCTGTCTATCTATTAATCTGTATATTTGTGCATATTGTGCTTATGCAATGTGTTGGTTACACTGTCAATAACATCCATACATGAAACAAAAATTTCGTGCAGTTGTGTAAGTATTTGCTTGCGTGTGTTCATACATATGTGTATTTTACAGAGAGAGAGAGAGAGAGAGAGAGAGAGAGAGAGAGGAAATAATGACTGATAAACATGAAGCGCGTTGACAACAGAATGACTCTTTTCAACGAGTTACAAAAACAATTAAAAACAATTAAAAAACTTCGCCAATTTTACATTTAATGAAATTTATTGACGATTTGGAAGTAAATAAACAATTCTCGGTAAAAAAAGAAAAAAAGAAACAATATCCGGTACTAATTAAGGCATTCCGGACTAACCGGATTCCCAATCTCTTTGCAATTCGAATAATTTGAAATGAATTGAAATTAAAACGAGGTCAAATCTTTAATAAGTTCAAACTGAAACCATTTGAATTGAAGGATTTTATTAAAACTTAACGAGAGAATATCTGGGAAGGGTTATCAACTTGTTTATAACGTTTTAACTTGTTTTTAACTTGTTTTAACTTGTTTTAACTTGTTTTTATTTTTTATTGTTTTAATTTGTTTCTAACGTTCTAACTAGTTTTAACTTGTTTTTATTTTTAACTTGTTTTTAACATGTTCAGTTACATGCTGTTGGGTCGGATACATTTTAGGATTGGCACTACGTAATTTTTGTTCTGTTGTTAATTTAATTGGGAAAATATAATAAAAAGTTCCCATTCAGTTAAAAGCTCTCTTTCGTTTTGAGAGAGAGAGAGAGAGAGAGAGAGAGAGAGAGAGAGAGAGAGAGAGAGAGAGAGAGAGAGAGAGAGAGAGAGTTTCCCATTAAATGGATGACATATATTATCAACTAAATTACAATTAAAAAAGGACAGATCTGCAATTTTAATAAATTACCTTTAAATTTTATCCTTAGATCACTTGGCTCTATTCCTGTGCCAGGGCATCTCTCTGCCAGTGCCAAATAAATTCAAGGACATATCCTCGCACTTATATAATAATAATAATAATATAATAATAACAACAACAAAAAGTGCTATAAAAAATGTATATTTATTCATTGTTTTATAAATAGTTTTGTTTCCTAAAACCTAATCATGAGACAGTATTAGGCAATTCCTTTATATGTTAATATTAACTTATTAACTTGCGGATATTTTAACTATGTTCCAGTTTGGGACAGAATTTACAGGGGTTCGAGTGTCATTGGAGTTGAAATTTCTGCTTTACCTTGCCATCAATCGTCGCGTGACTCACCTGCCGTGAGTATTTCGTTTCGGTGAATGATGGAAGGGCATTGGTGATACAGGGTTACTCTACCCTTTTCATGGGTACTCAGACATCAAAACAAATATTTTATTTTTTGTACAACGTTTTAAATAATTTCGATTCACGTTTTTTATGATAAGAATTTAATCTCTTTGTAAATAAATGTTTCTTATAGCGTACTTCACTGTATGAAAGTGGTCTATAGGGACGTGATCCCTTATACGATCGTTAACGATTCAAGCTATAAGTCGTGGTACAAAAATCGGTGAAGCACGAACCTAAATGCATTTATCTAATCGTGGAAGATAAAAATTACATTAACGAATTGACTTAGGATGCTACTTTGTACGTATATCTGAAGAGGGAGAGGACGAGGGATGTGTCGAAATACCATTTCCTTACAGAACATAATAATTGATCTTTACTCGACGTATTTATTCTCGAGAAACAACGAGAAGCGTTACATCATTCTCATTCGCGTTTGACAACTCGTTACAGACTCGATTTGAAGATGTTATACCCACCGGATCTAAACGTTGATGCCCAGTCACTCTAGGATTTTATTTCCTCT
>JAJOZX010000436.1:495000-532500 GCA_023014485.1 Bathynomus jamesi
AGAGCTATGTCGTGGTCAGTGTCGTAAGCACCGCGAATTTAAGCGACATTGAGTTTGAGAGGTAGTTGGATGGGGGACCGTTCTCCGCGTTCAGATGATGTAGCGATTCGTGGTTCGGATCCCACGTAAAGTTGTAAGTCCCCTCCGTCATATTATCTTATATGTTGCGAAAGAGGTTAAACAACCACGAAAGAAAACAATATCGTAAAAAGTTTGTGAAATAGCCACACTCTGCAAACAAAACATAAAATGTGCTTTAAAGCAATGGTTCTCCCGTATAATTATTTACTTTTCTTGAACAACTGTTCGGGATCAACCCCTATTCGACTCCTCTAAATATATAGACAAGAAAAAACCGTGGCTGGAGCAGGGCAGAGCTGGAGCCAAGAAAGTCGGAACACTGCCAACCTTAATGTTATAAGTACTCACGCGTGATTTACTAATTGTCGCCATTGTGCAGTTATCAGTGATCATGATACCGAGTTAACCGTGATTTGGCGCTGTGTTTGCATCCGCGGCTCACCTCCCACCCTACAACAACGTGCCTCAGTCAGTGTCTCTACGCGCTACCAAATACAATTAATATTAGCAACAATGTTAGCAGAGGGAGGGGTTACAATCTTTGGGAGCGGATGATCTTCACGTCTTGTGGTGAATACAAACTACTTAATTGTATATTATACAGGGTGTCCATAAATGTTTACCCTGAAAACAGTATGCTCTCATGTTTTAATAACGAATCTTACATCCATTTTCTTTTTACAGGTGATCTCGTACACGCATAGAGTTTCTGTGCTGGTGTGTTTCGTCTACCGCATTCGCCGCTAGGAGCGCTGTAGTAGCTGTTCAGTTAAGATGGCGTCTGTGACAGAGAAGGCACAATGTGTTGTGTGGCTTGCAGAAACAAAATCTCCTGTCAGTGTTCAGCGAAGGTTCAGAACAAAGTATGGAAAGAATCCACCTGATGTGAAGTTAATTAAGTCGTGGATGAAAAAATTCTTGGAAACTGGAAACGTGGAAAAGGGAAAGAGCAGTGGTAGACCATGTTTCCGATGGGACGGTGGAAAACATTCAAACTGCTTTCACACGGTCACCAAGGAAATCGGTGAGACAAGCTTCATGCCAACTAAAGATACCGAAGTCTACGGTGCACAAGGTGTTACACAAACGTTTGAAGTTACACGCGTGAGTGTGAAAACCGTTTAGACATTTTACGTGCCACTAGGGGTGCACATGTGGAAGCTTATTAAGTTCATTAACTATGTATCAAAACTTTGTATGTTTATCTACTTATGATTAAAACTGTGTTTGAACACGAGTGTTTATTTAAAAGTTATGGCATGCTTTAATCAGGGTAATCATTTATGGACACCCTGTACTACAATAGAATAATACCTAACCTAATCTAACTTAACCTAACCTAATCTAATCTAGCCTAACACAACACAACCTAACCTAACTTAACCCTCAAAACTTGTCAATAAAATTCCACGTCGAGAAAGTTATAGCATGCTTTAATCAGGGTAATCATTTATGGACACCCTGTACTATAATAGAATAATACCTAACCTAATCTAACTTAACCTAACCTAATCTAATCTAGCCTAATACAACACAACCTAACCTAACCTAACTTAACCCTCAAAACTTGTCAATAAAATTCCACGTCGAGAAAGTGACGCGCGTTAGTCCATTAATCTGGATTTTGTTTTAATGGCAGTTCGACTGAGGGTTGACGATGTGGGTTCATTGAATCATTCATTCATTCATTTTGCACCTGTTTATGAGGACACTCGCGTGAATTCACCGTTTGAAGAATGTGTTTCCCCATCAAGTTTCCGGTCCTCGTATTTTTATTAGGGGGTTTGGGGTGGCGGGGGAAGGAGAGGCGAAAAATGGGTTGTTCCCGATTTCGCCAGAAAAGAACTCTGGAAACAATAATAATTTCAAAAAACAAAAGAAGTGAGAACGGCTTCGCTGTGTGACATTATTGTAGTGAGCTTTTGTTTCCCCAGCAGTGCCACCGACTGATCATCACTGCATGAAGTGCCACAAAGGCCTTCTCGCTCCTTTCTCAAGTTCATGCGCTTTTTAACAGCCCGAATTCGAACCAGACCCCATTAATTTGGTCGACTGGACAGATCCCTTTAAAGGTTGTACGTAAGTAAACGGGATCAAACGGTGATTTCTATCTTTTTTACATAAAGCCGTCAACATTCTCTCTCTCTCTCTCTCTCTCTCTCTCTCTCTCTCTCTCTCTCTTTTTATCTCTCTCTCTCTCTCTCTCTCTCTCTCTCTCTCTCTCTCTCTCTCTCTCTCTCTCTTAAAAAATAAAGAAGTAAAACTTTGATAAGCATGGTTGTCATTTATTCATTTTAACAGTACGATTTTTCTTTAATATGTCATTTGTATCGTCATATTTCTTCGGTGTACGTCATATCGGACCGTCATTTCAGTGATTTCACGATATCACAACAAATATTTGAACTTTTGAAGAACAATACTTTTATATGACCAGAATGGGCTGCATTCTATATATAGGGTGAACCAAATGTAGGTGGACAGTAAATGATAACGTTTATTTTGAGAATACATATTTAATTTTTTGTATACTATAATACAAAATAAAATTTAAATAAATTTAGTTATAATATTTAATATAATATAACACAAACACCATAGTTATAATGAACACCATAGTTATAATATAATATAACACAAACCGTATTCAACCTACTGTCCACCTACTTTTGGTTCACCGTGTATGTGCGAACGTAGTTCTAATTTTACATATGTGTGTGTATGTATATATATTATATATATATGTACGCTTGTATATTGCTACGTAATTGAAGAGATAGGTATTAGGTAGGGTAGGTATCTATTTACTTATTTATCTATATCGCTACCTACCTATATATATATATATATATATATATATATATATATATATATATATGAGAATTCTATATTTGAATTGGGGCTATATTTGTCTCAAATTAGAGACCCGTTTTGTATATATATATATATTATATATATATATATATATATATATATATAATATAACGCCTTGTTCGTCTCAATGAGAGTGAAGGTCACACTTCAAATCTATTTTGAATAAACGAGTTAATAAAAAAATAAATAAAATAATACGAGAATATTAAAACGAGGAAAATGTTATAATTTTTAAATAAAATTGAAGATAAAATATAAATGAAAATTACAAAAAATATTAAACATTGCCGAGGTGTAACACATCCTAAAACAATGAGACTGGGTACGAAGGAAATATATATATATATATATATATATATATATATATATATATATATATTGCGTGATTCCGACTGCCTCAATTGCACCTTAGAGAAAAAGAACAAATGAAAAATTCCTACCTGGCAACTCGTTCAATCGATACACAACGACGTCACAACGTGACGTCATAGAAATAATATCCACTATATAGTACGTTGCCATAGTTACTATATATATATATATATATATATATATTATATATATATATATATATATATATATATATATATATGCGTAATGTTATAACATCGTTTCTTTTTTGTTATGAAAATAAATTTAATTCTTTGAGTCTCGTTGATGTATTTTTTGTTCATCGATTGTCGTCTTTGTTGTTTCTCTGACTCGTACTTTTTGAACACTTTCCAACAACTGTTCATTTCTCAAAGGACCAAAACTGGAGCGCAGATTCTAAATGAGGTCCAACTAAACTAATGATGAATTACTCATACACCGAATTTACAAGAATCTCGAATGTTCTCTCATCACTCTCCATTTGAAAAGATTTAGTCTGCTACACTCACGTTTAGCTCACGAGTGATATATATATATATATATATATATATATATACACGCACACACAGGGTGTTTTAGGTCTTCCCTAGAAATATTGAAAATACCAAATACCAAATAATACCAAATACAAACTACAAATTCCGCCAACTTCCATATTTCTAGGGTCGACCTGAAACACCCTGTACAATTTTAAAAAGTGAAAAAAATTATGGATCACTCGAAGATCAGGGCCCCTAGCCTTGTTTAGTTAGCCTTATAAGGCTAACTAACAAAAATATCACGACCTGACCTAACCAATCGTTCGGTCAACCGTACGCCCTTGACGATTGGTTAGGTTAGGTCGTGATATTTTCGTTAGTTAGCCTTATAAAGCTAACTAAAGAAGGCTGGGGGCCCTGATCTTCAGGTGATTCAAAATTACATTTAAATTTGTTATGAATGAATGGTTTCGTATCATTTTTACGTCATTTTAGTTTACGTAAATTAAACTACAATTAATTTAAAGTGAATATATGTATTAATAATAATACAAAACATGGTTAAAGCTGCCGCTTCGCTTGAAAAATGTTTTATAATTTGGAGTGCTAAATATAGTTTACGCGAATAAAATTTCCTGTTCAGCCATTAACATTTTCGGGTGCTCTTCCAATATGTGCTCTACCGCGAAACTGTGATCTACCATATTCCAACTAATATTCCATATTCCAGGCTAACTAACGAAAATATCACGACTTAACCTAACCAATCGTCAAGGGCGTATAGTTGACCTAACGATTGGTTAGGTTAAGTCATGATATTTTCGTTAGTTAGCCTTATAAGGCTAGTTTCACGGTAGAGCACGTATTGGAATATGGTAGGTCACAGTTTCGCGGTAGAGCACATATTGGAAGAGCACCCATTTTCGACCTTATTCTCTTAACATTATGTTAACCCGATATAGTTTGACGTTATATTGTATATATATATATATATATGTATATATTGTTTTGACCATGTGTCTTGCATTCATACCCCATTTCGTTATTAACTTTACTCATAAATTTATTACGGAACTTCTTAGGTTAGGTTAAATTAAGTTAGGTTATGAACTCGTAACTTTTAGGCATATTTGCCGTTTGTGTCTTTCCATTTGTGCGACTCTACTACAGTTATCTGAAATGAATTTTCTTTGCAACGTTTCATGCAAGATTATGTTAAAGAAAAACTGACTAATGTCTTCTCGAGTCCTTAGTTTCAATTTGACCTCGTTTTTGGACTACCTCGTAACGTAACAATGCAATACCGTTTCCCGCCGATCAGCGAAGTTAAGCGACATTGGGACTGGGTAGTTGTATGGTGCGGCCAGATTATGTAGCGACCAGTCGTAGTTCAGACCCGACGTACATCCATTAGTCCCCTTCGTCATATAATCTTTGCCGTTACGAAGGAAGTTAAACAACTCAACCAAATATTGCACTCGATCTACATTCCTAACACGCATAAATTTTGAATGTTTTATTAACTAAATTATATGTTGAGCTTCAGTGCATATTATCAGTAAGAGTGATCCTAGGAAAAACCCTCGTGGTATTCCGCTCGCCAATTTATGATTTTTGGTTGTTTTAAAACAATCTCTGCTTTCTTATGACTAACTAGTTGCTTATCTCTTTACACGCGTCGCCAGATGCTGAGAAGTATTTTATTTTATTAAATAGTATTCTGCGTGATACTTTAGCCATAGTTTTAATGGTATTTGAAATAATAGTGTTGTCCAGTTTCGTATTAGCAATATACATGTCGCTTCCTCTGCAGTGCTGAAGAGCTCTGATAAGTAGGTCAAACATGAACTTCCTCGTATGCTGGAATCAGTTGACGGTTTGTTATTTTTTAAATGTTAATTCATTATCCCCCCCCCCCTCCCAGGAAAGGTTTTATAAGTTTGTCAATCACTTATGTTACCTTAGTAGGCTTGTAGTAGGCTTCATAATGGAGAATAGATATTACGTGTAAAGGAGTTTTCCAGTTTAAAGGAACTTTCCCGGCCTTCTGCAAGTGATTTGTTCACAATTTTACGGTCCACCTACCCTCTCCTTTTAAGAGACGAGAGTAAATACAGCACATAGTCAGGATGCATTCGTGATTCATCTGATTTCACTTGATAAAACTATTTTTAATCATTTTTTATTTATTTTCTGCTCCTCAATCTTCATTTAAGCATTTTCTTCCCCATTAAAAATGAGAAATTTTGTGAACAATTCAAGTCGTCAAACTTTGTGTGTCGGACGATTGAAAGGAGGAGCCAATTTTGACTCCTTGTGTTACGAATTAATTCCCCATTTATGTCGATAAAGGTCCTCGTCAGTTTATTATTTTGGGCATAAATGAACGATTCGTAAGGATAAATCTTTGGGTTTTGTCCAATTTTCTTTTCATAATTACGTTGTCGTGTCCTTATTCTTTCTCAAATTATCTCTAGAAAGTCAAATGAAGTTAAATTTGCCATCATACTACGCGTTTCTTTTGTGACTTCCTATTTAAGAATACTGTCAATTTTGACCATTTGAGTTTAGAGCAATACTACAATCTTCTTGCTTTCAAGGTCACTTGACAATTTTTAAATCTGCGTCACAAATCCCTACATTATCCAGCTTCTTTCACCAACCTCACCTGCCTCCAACTAAGTTCTTATCTTATCAAGAGCATCCCACTTAAAATTCGGCACCAGAGTGTCATCATTAGTGCCATCAGCATTTAGATTAACTTCAGCTCTGATGATTTGATGCTAACTACTGCCTTTCTTTTTCTCATTTCCCCACCTGACATCAAGTCCTCACGAATGCAAAGCATCAAATCTAACATTGTTTTAACGCCATGCGCGTTCGCCAAATACGTACACAAAGGAGTGTACACGTTAATATGTACGTTAGTTGTTTACGAAACCATGTCATTCAGGAAAAATAATAATAAAAACGTTGTAGAACCTATTGTAAATTAACAATAGGAGGAATACAATAGGTATTTACTTTGCAAATCTCTAAACACACACACACACACACACACACACACACACACACACACACACACACAATACAAAAATGTGTATTCCTATGAAGGATAAACGTGTAAGTAATAAATACATAATAATGCACATATGTTTACACACTCTTCATGCGAACACTTCATAAACATGTCAACTTATGTTTTATTCACAATGCAAATGTTGTTTGTGACAACATTTACGTAGTAAGAACAACAGCATAAACAACATAACAACGTAAGAATGTTTCAACAGAGTACATGTTGTTTGTGTGTGTGTGTGTGTTGTGTGTGTAAAATTATACCTCGCTTCCAAGCAATACATCTTTGGTGGATTCACTTTTTATGTATATTAGTTGCGGACTTAAAAGATGCCATAATTCCACCTGTGTTTTAAGTGGACAAATTAATATTGAAATTTATTTATTACACCTACCAATTAGTCGCGGCTGTGTATATAATTTGTCGCGATAAGTTTCTGTATAAAGTTCTATTATTCTTTTCCGGTGAGAGATGTGTACGCATCACATGTTCAAATCGTGCTACATAATTTACTTCTCTCAATACACGGTGCAAATAGATAAATGTTTGTATGTGTGTACGCTCTTGACTACCATACAATACGATAGATACAGAGTTCATTATTACAACACGAACTTTCTGTAGCAACATTAACGGTGTCACCATAGATTCAGACTTATTTTTCTTATTAAAAATAATTAAATATGAAAAAGAAGATATGATGAAGGGTAGGTTAGGTTAGGTTAAGTTAATTAGGTTAAATGTCGAGATCCACAATTGAAAATATTAAAATGTCATGGTTTTGTAACGTAACCAAACGTGTGTGTGTGTGTGTGTGTGTGTGTGTGTGTTTTTCTTCCATCGGATTTCCTATTCTTGTTTGCGTGTCATCAATGTATTTTGTCCGTATTTTTCTTTGTATTAAATTAAACTCGTTTAAAAACACTTTTTGTCATTCGATTTTATCGTGACCACTTATTCCCTCCTTCACCAGAAGACAGCAACATCTGCTTGACCTTGAATATAACAATTAGCGTTTCAAAATTACTTGATGCGATAAATCAGTCATCTTCGTTTCCTTTTCGCACTCCAGAGAACAGTATTTGCTTGAAGAGTGGAAAAAATGAAGTTTTTCTTAACTTGACATGATCTGAAATGTACTTCAGTTTTTTTATACATCAAAACAACGTAACTACGTTATTTCCTTTCGTTAATGAATGACCCAAATCGAGAAGTTTGGCAGATGTGGTGCGTCACTTTTTAAGATAAAATATTAGTTTCAGATCTGGAGGAATCCTTTTTAATAGATTAGCAATATTATTAGATGAGAAGTTTGCGTCACTTTTCCATTTTCTATAAAAATAGGAGTCACTTCATCGATATTTTGGAGTCACTTTATTCCTCTATACGTCACTTCTGCCAAACTTTTCATTCTCGTGAATGACACAAGCAGGGCGTGATGAGTGACTCTTAGTTCAGTCGAATTTCCAAACAAACGTCATTTGATGACTGGGTATTACATCTTGGACCGGTCAGAAGGGCATCGAGTTAACCTCGATGGGTCGTCTGAAAGGTTCGGGCCAGGATCTCAAACACACTTGAATAAAACCTTTGAAACGCTTTCATACAGTTATTTTAAGTGTACTTGAGATGGCGGCCTCTTTGTCACTATAAACAGTATTATATATATATTATTTATAGAGAGATAAATTGATAGCTAGATATAGAAATAGATAGAAAGATTTAACTGAAGAAGACTTATAATCCAATCTATCCGATGAAGGTTATTCCTTTTACGACCAATAATGGATGTATTGAATTTCTTGTCTATTCGCATTTGTCATATATTTGAATAAACTGCGTTGGACAAAGAAGTGAGACTTGCGGTATCTCAACTATAAGCAGCAGCAAATCTGCTTAAGGAATTTATGGGAATATATATATATATATATATATATATATATATATAGAGAGAGAGAGAGAGAGAGAGAGAGAGAGAGAGAGATTAATAATTAGAGGAAATTATTATGTCAAGGTGTATTCATAAAATCAGAAAATTTGAAGGTTGTACTCCCCACCCCCATCTCTCGATTCTTGCATACGCCCCTTCATGGATATGCAGCCTCGACAATACATTGAAAATACAATACGCAAAATTACACAGAAAATACGGGCTACGTGGTGGCTAATGTCGTAACATTGTTTTACGTCGATAAGCAAAGTTAAGCGATATTGGGTCTGGATGGTAGTTGGATGGGGGACCGTTCTCTGCGTTCAGATTATATAGCGACCCGTGGTTCAAAACCCCGTCAGATGACCTTAGATACTGCGAAGGAGGTTAAACAACTCCGTCAAACAACAATAACACAGAAAATACCCACACTTATTGTCAAGCTAATTAGATAGAGCAATCAGTGGAAGAACCTCAATAAATTAAATTAAAATTCAAAGCTGGGCACTTGCGGTTTTTTTTGCTGTACTGCGGTACTGCGGTACTACCGTGTTGGTCGGTACCGCGGAAAGTACCGCGGGAAATTTGAATGCGGTAGCGGTACTGCTGTACTTTCAGCGATCCTTTGCGGTACTGCGTTATGCGGTACCGGTTTGGTAGTGCGGTAGTAGTACCGCAGTACCGCAGTACCGCAAAAAAACGCGCAAAAAAACGCAAGTGCCCAGCTCTGCGAGTCAATATTATCTTCATAGAAGCCAGCGTCAGTAGCTTAGTGGGTAACACCGTTTCCCTAAAAATGAAGCGAAGATAATGAGTTCGGGGGTAAACTCCCGACGGTGCTGGTAAGTAATAACTCAAGAGTTAGCGCAATGATCTCTATTAAACTGGTCTGAGTGCTGATTATCTTGTCACACTGATTAATTATTACTCTTATAGCAATCGATGTCCATTCATCACTATACCGTAACTTGTAAAAGATTGTAGACTGTAGATTGTAAAAATGTTTGTAAGGCTGTCCTACTTTATTCTTTTTACTTTTTACAAAAAGTCTCCAGTAAAGAGTTGGCATTACATCATATTTTTGGTGATTTAGTATCTTCTCGTTTATCAGGAGTATCGATAAAAGATAACGAATCGCTCATTCGTGAGATAGATGGACGTGTGTGAACCGGTACATATGTTGGGTCACACGTATAGTCTGTGTGTGTGTGTGTGTGTGTGTGTGTGTGTGTGTGTAATGCATTTACATAACAAGTGTTTACGCAGTGCAATTAGACTTACACAAATTCACTAACAACACGCAACTGAGGTGAACCTAATTTTAATAATTGTAAGAATTCACACATCCTATTGCATTATCTTTGTGGAAATTAGGTGTATATGTGAAAGTCAGAATAACGAAGAATTTGTTAATGGAGAATTATGGCAGATACTGAGTTATTTTGCATAACCACCCGCCCACCCACACATCGACATTTTTTGTATGATATTTAATTATTTTCAATTTAAAAAAGTGCCTGAATCTATGGCGGCACCGCTAATGTCGCTACATGTTCATGTAGCGTTGAACTCGGTATGTATATAAAGATTGTCATGATTTCGTAAGATAACGAAGAACACACACACACACACACACACACACGTTTATGATGTTTGAGCGATCTCTTCTGTCGTCCATTACCAATACTGGAGTTAATTGGTTGTCCTTTTCTACATCCTTCAACCACGAAGGATCATTGAGATGGTCGGTAACGCCACGAACCGGGAAAAATAAGTTCAATTTAAAAGGAGAACAGGGTCGAAGCAAATATATTACGCGCAGCGGGTTCGTCACTACACTCGCCCTCCCCTTTCCCCAGACTGGCTTGGGATAGTCCATGGCTGGGTTCAGTACTGAAGTGTAAATATATGAAGGTTGTACTATTATAGTACTATTATAGTACTATTGCAGTATACTCTCTCTCGGCGAATATTCAGGGTCATACTTAAAAGGATGTTCAATTCATACTTATTTAAATTACTATAGTTGTAGAATATATATATATATATATATATATATATATATAATATATATATATATATTTTGTGAATAATTTTATGTGAGGAATATATAAAAAAATTCACTATAACTTAAATCTTTACTATTTTAAACCAGTTGTTATAGGTGAAGCCTTCAGCTGCTGTAATTAATGGTTGTAAGAATTTAGTTGTTAAAATGCATTTCTGCTCTCTCTCTCTCTCTCTCTCTCTCTCTCTCTCTCTCTCTCTCTCTCTCTCTTCGATATTAACAAGTGTTTAGACTATAAATGTCTTCGGATTAGCATGTGATTTGGTTCTTTCTTGGACGCGTCTTCGTTGACAAAACTCCAAAGAGAAGAAGTCAAAATGCGAAAGGCACTGCAAACTACGAGAGTGCTATGAGTGCCAATGAAGATTCATTTCCGTATCTGATGAGGCGATTTGGTAACTTCCTGGAGTCATTTTACACGTTCATCATAGGTACTGGACGTGGTAATATCCGACTGAAAACACGTCTCTTGAAGGTGTTTATGTCTTTCTGTTCCAAAAGTATAAATCTTCAACCTATGTAGGTGTACTTCCTTATGGCACAGTGACAACTGCGTGTGTTTGCGTGTCTTCACAAAATTAAGGACCGTATACACAGTAAATCCTATATGAGCTTAAACCACACCCTATAATTACTGTATCTTTGAATACAGTAGTACCTTTGGTACAGATGCAGGAAGCTCCTTCATATTCCTGTTTTTTCTTGTTTCACCATTCTTTACATGCATAAGGGGGGGTATCAGGTGTAAGGGTGTAACGAAATTTTTTACTGGCTTCGGGGGATTAAAGGAAAATTATTTTGATCAATTTAAAAAAAACACGACAAACCTCAGTAAAGATCAATATTCTTTCCTTGTGTTTCAAACAACAATTTAATACGATTTTGAAAGGAACGCAGAAGTCAACCAAACAACCTTTGTCAATATCGATGTTCTGCAAAGCCTCTTTGATCACTCTAACCAACGTTTCCCTTCACTTTCGGTCTTGGCTTCTTCGAATATTGCAGACAGCTATTTCACCTCGTTGTTTGACAATTGCGCCCAAATTTTCTCGTGGATTTAAATTGGATGAATTTCCAGGCCATTGTCAGTGTTTATCTTTTAAAAAATTGTTACACTGATGTAATATGTCAAAACTACAGAAAAATTCCTCAAAACCAATAAGGAATTTTGTTACATACTTTACATGACACTCACCGGAGACGCTTTTATTATTAATTTACAACTTCACAATTTCCGACATTTTACACAAACCATTTCAACACTGGTATCATTTTTTTTCATCATCTTCGTGAGAGAGAGAGAGAGAGAGAGAGAGAGAGAGAGAGGTTACGAGGAAAAGAGAAAATCACATCTTTACAACCGAATCGAGGTGGTACCCACAACTTTCATACAGCCGCAAACAAACTCGCAGAGAGAAGAACAGGCGTAGAAAAACAAGATTTCTCCCTCCCCCCCTCAACCATCGCCCAAAATGGGCAGGTTTGGAATTAAGAAAGAAAATAATCAGCAATTTGCAAAGGGAAAACTGTAGAAACATTTAATAGAACATTTGGGAATTGGAAATATACACATAATCATTATACATACTGTATATACAGAGAGAGAGAGAGAGAGAGCGCTCCTTTTTCGTGTGTGTTCGCATATCGACTCCTTGCTAGGTAGTAAAGTTAAACGTAAACTGGAAGGAACGAATTCTCCTTCAGAGTTGACCGAATTGGAGACTCATATCATCGTTGTCGTTCTTGTTCACTCGTTAATTAACCCTAATTTTGATGCGAACAGCATTCCTTTCGTCGAAGAATCCGGCTGTTATTCATTCTCTTTAACAGCGCATAATTATGGTTTAAAATTATACAAACGTTTCGCCTCTCTATATTCATGCAATTATGCCAAAGTAGCACTTAATTATGCCTAATATATATATATATTATTGACCCGAATATAAGACTAGGTTTTTATTCAACATGGCGACCTTAAAAATACAACTTGTCTTATATTCGCGGACAATATTCTAGTGACGTCATAATGTCTCATACTTAACGTATTTTTTAAGTATAAGTAATAAAAATGTATATACCGATAATTATCCGCGAATAGTAGTATGTGTCATTTTTTAAAATTTCAAACAAAATTTGTTGGCACTCCACCACAAAGTTATGGTCGTCTCATATTTGAGGCCGTCTTATATTCGGGTCAATACGGTATATATTGTAGACACCAATTGACCAGGGAAGTACTCCTGGGGAGTGGGAGGGTTAGGCAGGAGACGGGGAGTGCTGGAACTCCCGTTTCATCTGTTACTGTCCTCCTTAGCTGATTTTTTTTCTGTGTCGCATTTACCCTGAGTTCTCCTTCTATTCTTCATTGCACATACATGCATCTTACACACTATACTACACAATCTTTTCAAAATTAAAAAAAAAGGATTTACTTAAGGTGGTTGAAAGTGTGGCGTTAGCAGTTTTCGTTAAGGGAAAAATTCTTCACTTGAATAAAGAGAATTAGTTATTTCTCTTGGGAATACAGCAAGGAGATATACTTTGACCTTTTCTATAATATCAACTACATTGTAAAATTATAGTGTAAAAATTCAAAATTTCCTAGTTAAAGTTGTCGCTTTAATGTTATACGTGGCTCTATTAAAAATGATTTACGCGTTTCTATAAAATTTTAGTGTTAATAAATTAAACGAAGGCAGAATACAGTCATGGCCAAGTTTGGCATTAAATAAAGTTTCAGGAATTCCATTTTTTATGTGTGTTTAAAGTTTAGTGAGTCCTGCCTTGGCATCAGTGATTACTTTGATCCTGCTGAGCAAGGGCATGATAAAATTTTGACACATTTCCAGTGTAATTTCGTCCTGCCAAACTATTTTTATAACAGAATGAAGATATTTGTGGGATCCTGGCTTCTTTTCAAAAGCTTTCACCTTCAGAAGTTTCCATAAGCTTTTAGTTAGATTGAGGCTAGAAGAGTTACCAGGTCATTCCAAAGTTGAAATGTGATTTTTCATAACTCATTCTTTTGCAATTTGAGATTTGTGATACGATGCACTATTCTGCAGGAACCAAGACTATCCTCCCTCCTGCCTGCATGTTTAAGTACACAGAGGAATTCAAGGTCATATCTTTGGGGAAAAAACAGAGCTCTCCCTGTGCCCTGGTCGCCAAAACATTCCCAAACCATGACCCTTTGAGAGCGTTGGAATGACTTCGTTGTTTGGGTGGACGCCTGACGTACAGATAGATGAACTTCTCGAAATTGTATGATCTGGCTCTCGTCCCTAAACAAAATCTTCATTACTTCATTATTCAGTGGTCCAATCAACAGATTTTCTTTTTGCAAATAGGATAAGCTTCTTCTGTTGTTCATCTTTCAAACGCAATATGTCCATGGATCTCGAAGACCTTGGACCTTCATTTTGACTCTTTTCTTCTTCTGTGGGGGGCATTTTTGCGGGCATTCGCCCCTGGCACCTCCTTCTTGCATAAAAACAAACAAACTAGGAGTGGTTTTCTCGCTGGTCCTCTCGTGTCTAAATTACTCTCATTCTGAAGTCTTCGTCGAATGGTTCTTCCAATGACTAAAGTAAAACGTTCCTTCTGCATTTAGGCACTAGCGATGAAGATGTTGATGTTGATCTTCATTCTGATCGCATTATCAGTACGTTGAGTTGCTGTTTATGGCCTGACGGATCTTCATTTGTTTTTTTTTTCCCATCCTCGAAAATCCTCTTTTGATCTTGTATACTTGCATATTTGATGACGGAAGGTTACCTGCCTTCTACTGTAGCCTTGTTTCATCAATATTTCCACGTGGCCTCACTTGTTTAGGGAAATTTCCGGTTTTCTGACCATTTTTACTATGTTTAAATTAGGAATTCATTGCGTAATTCAGGTGAGGCAAACTAATAATTATGAATTTACAGCCTTTGTCTCTGACTAAGCAAAAGTAACAAGTTAAAATCGTTACCATGCCGACAGAAAATTGATTATTAGTACAAATTATGACTGCATTTGTCTAACCAATAAATTTAAGAAATTATTATTATTTGAATAATGATATTTTGAAAACGTGTACATAAAATATATGCAATTAAATGAGAGAATATTTTCTCTTATTAAAAAGAATGAATTTTACATAGAAAGAAATGTAGAATCTTTGTATTTTATATTATTCAAAAAATTCAAGAAATGCAGAATAATGCCTAAATCTTTTTCATTTCAGCCTCCAACCTTTGACTCTTAGTTTCCATCATTATGAAGGCGTAAACTACTCTTATACTGTTGGTCCCAACCTTTTCTGGCTCAAGGCACCCCAATGCCATCTGTTCTTCTTACTCAGCGCCCCGGAGGATTTTGGTTCCCTACTGTTCATACAGTGGTGGGCACCGTTAACCAAAAAGTTAACTTCGATAACGATAATCCGTTAACCCCAATTTTTAACTCCGATAACGATAATCCGATAATTTTATTACAAAGTTAACGGAAGTTAACGATAATCCGTTAACGATAACTATTTCTTTACTAACATTTAAAAAAATCAAGGAAAAAAGCTTTAAAACCCATAGAAAATGTTTATTTATGCAAAATCCAACAATAAATAGGTATTTAACTGTATTTTTATCAAGTTTTGCAACTTTTTTGCTTAATAACTTTTTATTTTATTTTTAATAAAAAATGTACTGATTACATGTTTTGAAACCCTTGTAACCACTAACCATTAACTAAATTTTAATTTACCAGAGAATTATTATGACGGGAACTGAAAGGTAAAATTAAATTTTAGGCACATTTATTAAAGACTATGACAATGTGCTGGTTGCCCTTCAGAAAGACCAACTTCTCAAAGTTAGGCCCAACTGCCAGTCTTGACCTCTTGGGCCTCAGGATGTCCTTGCCGAGAGAGAAGAGCCGTTCCACTGCGGCAGAGGACGGAATTGGCAGACTGAAGTTATGGCGGTTTGAATTCATTCGCGGAGCGGTGATCTTCCGTGAATGACTCCTCGCAGTTAACGTGTTAACGGACTTTAACAGACTAAATATCGAGTTATCGGAAGTTAACTGGTCCGATAACGATAAATGGAAATTAACTTCCGTTAATAGTCCGTTAAAAAAAGTTAACTTCGTTAATTAACTGTTATCGGATTAACGCTTTAGTGCCCAACACTGCTGTTCAATATCCAGAGTGCTGACTAAATGTGCGTGTGTGTGCGCGTGTGTGTGTGTGTGTGTCGCGCTACAAATAATACACATATCGAGATTAGTTCTATATACATTCGATACACCTTGTATTTCAACGTGCGTTTCAGTTTATATGAGGCAAAGTTCATCTCGTAACAAATGTAAATTTTACCTTTAAACCAAACTGAATGAAGACAAAAAAAAAATGACCTCCAAAATTAACATATTCCAGAACTTTGTGAATGATTCTAAACTTTTGTCCACGATTGCATTGAAATTAAATGGAATGACTGCGAAATGATAACATTTATTGCAATCAGTAATCGATAATATTTTGGAACTGATTTTATAATAGTGAATTCGACTCAATATTACATCCACACCCAACCATTCAACCATCTTTCTCTGACCTGTACTTAATTGGCAACCTTTTCGTTTGTGTACAGGGAGGAACCCTCAATCTGCGTGTGCATACAAATGAAATATGGAAATCATACAACATTGAATCATTTTTAACAACGTAGTTCCTTTGCCATTCATCCTCTCAAAGTCAATGTGTATATATATATATATATATATATATATATATATATATACACACAGGGTGTTTCATAATATGTGGGACGCATTTTCAGGATGGATTCAGGACCTGAAAACAATGGAAAAAGTTTATATAAACATATGCCCGAAATCGCTTTGTTTCCGAGTTACAGCCCGTTTTGTGTTCCAGCAATTCTTTCCACAAACAATTTACAAACACTGCTTGCCGACAATGTTTGTGAGTGTGTACGAGACTTATTTCATGTATGGCCTTGCCGTTTGTAATGTTTCGTACACTCTATGACATGTTTCAATATCGTTGAGTGTAGAGCCATCAGTCAGTCAGAGGTGCATCGCGGTGTTTCACTGTTTGTATTCGTGACTTCTTACCGTGAGTAAGTGCAGTCCAGTGAAAAAAAAACCTTACAAGTTTTTGTGCTATTCAGTGATAGTGCGCATTTGAAGTGAGAATGGAGGCTCATTCAAACAGAGAAATGGCAGACATGTATCTCATGTATGGACTTGCTGAGTGTGATGCGGCCGCAGCAAGACGTCTGTATGCGGAAAGGTTTCCGAATTGCCGTCTGCCAGATAAGACCTTTCAGAGAAGAGACGAGCATCTTGGTGATACAGGATCACTCAACAACTGTCATCAGACCACCTGCCCATCATCATTACAACACGTTGTACACTCTGTCCCAACAGCATTAGGCACACTTACAGAAATTACAAGAAAGCCGATTGAGAACAGTTCAAAATACAGACTGAGGAACAATTCACCACATTAAACAGCACACCCATCATAAACATCAATACAACACTCAAGACATTTAATCAGATCATCAACAATGCAAACAAATACATACCCAAGGGCAACATTAGGAAATACAACCCAAATTACACTAGAGAAATAGCCCGCCTCATAAGGCAACGTAACAACTTCAAACATAACACACAAACACCACACACAGAAGCCATAATACAGCAGATACAACAGCTCAACACAGAAATAAACAACAAACTCAAAGAAAAACAAACAGAAACATTTAGGGAATTCATAACACTAAACCACTCCACAGATACATTCAGGCTATACAAGACTATAAACAGCATTACCCACTCTAACAGCGGCATTCACACCTCACACGCGGCTATCTGTCGCAGCCAAAATAATATCCTAACATATACACAACAAGATAACATTCTAGTTAATCACTACGCAAAGATAAGTCACTTAAACAGAGAAAACAACCAGAAACACGCAGACAGACAAACAGCCAGAAACAAGAAAACCTACAGACTCGACACGACCATTACACCAACATCATCAAAAACATTAAGAATTCGAAGGCTACTGGACCAGACAACATATCTAACATACACCTTAAACACTTTGGCCCACAGGGAATACTAGCTCTCACAAGCATCAGCACATATTCATACCAACACTGTATTATTCCTGACATATGGAAACAAGGTAAAATTATTATACTACTCAAACCAAACAAAAATCCAACAGAACCAGCTTCCTATAGACCCATTACTTTACTATGCACACCTTCCAAAGTAACAGAAAGACTAATCCTACAAATCGCCTACTCAACATGGATTCAGACCTCACCACTCAACCACGACATTACTCACTAACCTCGCGCAGCACATCATGGATGGCATCAACTCCAGACCAGCTCAACGTACACTATTAGCAACACTATACATTAGTAAAGCATTTGATGCTATCCTACGCTTCCCTCTCATAAACAAAATACTCGACACAAACATGCACAATAAGACCAAAAGGTGGCTGAGCAACTATCTTTCAGGAAGATACTCACATGTCACATTTAATGGCAAGTCATCCAAAAACAAGCCTTTTCCGAACGGGGCCCCTCAAGGCTCTGTTCTCTCACCAACACTGCTCAACTTATACATGCATGCCATTCCAACACCCATAGATAACAAGCTTACCTTATCATCATATGCAGATGACATCACTCTAACATCCACTCACAATAACATCGACACCGCTACAAATAACCTACAAACATACATAAACAGTATACAAGACTGGCTCACATACAATAGACTCAAAGTAGCGCCCATAAAATCAACTATCACCTTGCTTACAAGTAACACAAAAGAACACTAGATAAATCCACAGTTTACACTAAACAACACCAACATTCCACACACTCACAAGACCAAAATACTTGGGGTCACATACAACACATCATTATCTTTTGCAAACCACATTCGGGACATTAAAAACAAATGTACGTCAAGACTTAACACGCTTAGGGTATTAACAGGCACAAACTTTGGACACCAGCGGGAAACAACATCACTCGCATACAAACAATATATTCGCTCAGTTATGAACTATGCTAGCCCATGCTGGGCACCCATTATCTCAAACACACACATAAACACCTTACAGGCAACACAAAACAACGCACTTCGTATCATTACAGGATGCACTCAAACAACACCAATAGAACACCTGCACACAGAAACAAAAATAATGAAAGTTAGGGAACATTTAGACATGATGGGAACACAATTCATGGCAGCAGCGACAACTGACCCACAACACCCTTGCCACTACATGTACAATCACGCACCGACACCTCGCACCATTAAGGTAACACCAGAGAGACATTATAACCAAATACTCCATTCCATACCACGCCCCACAGACATCACACAGTACAGAAAACACATGCACACACACACACACACACACACACACACACACACACACACCTAACCCACAAAGCACTGACACGACTCGGTCCGAATGTGGTCCTAGGTGCGAAACCGCCACCCATTGACAGGTCAGAGACCAGCCTGAACAGATTGGATCGAGTTAACTTAGTACGGTTCCGATGTGGACATCACCCCAACCTACAGACATAAACACAGACTAGACAACTCCACAGACGACACCTGCCACCTGTGCCAGGACACACCACAAACAACTGAACACATTATGACAGACTGTACCGCTCTAGCACAACAACGAACACAACACAACATCGCTAGTGCGCTGAACCTCTGGTCCACTCCGGAGAGAGCGATCGATTACTTGCGTGCCGCCGGCTTGCTCGATCAGGGGGGCTGATCGGCTAACCAACAACAACAACAACAAGCGAGTTTCAGATGGTGGTAGACCAATCAGCGCCAGAACTGTTGAGTTGGAGGAGCGGGTCCTGAATCGCGTGGAGGAACATCCTGGTGTCAGAACCCGAAGGATAGCAGCAGCAGAGGGTGTAAGATACACAACTGTGTGGAGAATTTTACGGGAACAACAGCTTTAGCCATATCACATTCAAAAAGTATAAGGCCTTACTGAAGCTGATTTCCCACCACGAGAGGCTTTTTGTACTTCGTTCCTTCAACAGTGTACTTGCGTTCCTCTTTTTCTATCCTCCGTGTTGTTTTCTGATGAGGCTGCGTTCACAAGAAATGGCCTGATCAATTTTCACAACACTTATCACTGGGCCGAAGAGAATCCGCATACCATCATCCAGTCAAGGCACCAACAACATTTTAGTATCAATGTATGGGCAGGACTTATTGCCGACAACTTAATCAGTCCTTTTGTTTTGCCTGGAAGATTAACAGGAGAATCCTATTCCAATTTTTTAAGGAATGATTTAAGCGATTTACTAAATGAAGTTCCTCTTGGTGTCCGACGTCGTATGTGGTTTATGCACAGTGTTGGGCACTAAAGCGTTAATCCGATAACAGTTAATTAACGAAGTTAACTTTTTTTAACGGACTATTAACGGAAGTTAATTTCCATTTATCGTTATCGGACCAGTTAACTTCCGATAACTCGATATTTAGTCTGTTAAAGTCCGTTAACACGTTAACTGCGAGGAGTCATTCACGGAAGATCACCGCTCCGCGAATGAATTCAAACCGCCATAACTTCAGTCTGCCAATTCCGTCCTCTGCCGCAGTGGAACGGCTCTTCTCTCTCGGCAAGGACATCCTGAGGCCCAAGAGGTCAAGACTGGCAGTTGGGCCTAACTTTGAGAAGTTGGTCTTTCTGAAGGGGCAACCAGCACATTGTGTCATAGTCTTTAATAAATGTGCCTAAAATTTAATTTTACCTTTCAGTTCCCGCCATAATAATTCTCTGGTAAATTAAAATTTAGTTAATGGTTAGTGGTTACAAGGGTTTCAAAACATGTAATCAGTACATTTTTTATTAAAACTAAAAAAAAAAGTTATTAAGCAAAAAAGTTGCAAAACGATAAAAATACAGTTAAATACCTATTTATTGTTGGATTTTGCATAAATAAAATTTTCTATGGGTTTTAAAGCTTTTTTCCTTGATTTTTTTAAATGTTAGTAAATAAATAGTTATCGTTAACGGATTATCGTTAACTTCCGTTAACTTTGTAGTAAAATTATCGGATTATCGTTATCGGAGTTAAAAATTGGGGTTAACGGATTATCGTTATCGAAGTTAACTTTTTGGTTAACGGTGCCCACCACTGTTTATGCATGACGGTACTCCGCTTCATTTTAGCCGAGTAGCCAGACACTATTTGGATGACCATTTCCCTGATAAATGGATAGGCTGTGGAGGACCCATTGCGTGGCCTGTTCGTTCCCCGAACCTGAATCCACTCGATTTTTACCTGTGGGGTCATCTGAAATCAATCGTTTACGTGACACCCATTGACAACGTTGAAATGCTTCGCCAACTTGTAGAACAAGGATGCCAGAAAATCCGAGCAATACCTGGAATGTTTGAATGCGTCAGGCAGTCTATGATGAGGCGTGTTCAGGCGTATATTCAAGCGCAAGGCGGTCATTTTGAGCACTTCCTTTAAAGGTAAGGCGGATACTTGCTGGAACACATAACGGGCTGTAACTCGGAAACAAAGCGATTTCGGGCATATGTTTATATAAACTTTTTCATTGTTTTCAGGTCCTGAATCCATCCTGAAAGTGCATCCCACGTGTTATGAAACACCCTGTATATATATCTTGACTTACTTAAGTCCCTTCTGACCGTTGCCAGGTGGGGTCCCTCATAACGGTGCGCCGGTATCTCCGCCACGCAGCCCGATCTCTTGCCAAATTCGTCATCTCTCTCACTGGGAGTCGTGCATTCGAGTTCCTGAAGCTTCGCCACCATGTTGTTCTAGGTCTTTCCCTTGGTCTGTTACTGTGCATTCATCCGTATAGTACGGTCCTCGGCCATCTTCCAGCATCCATTCTTTCGACATGACCATACCATCTCCTCTGTATGTCATTCACTCTCTCCACGATGTTCTGGTTCAGCTCGGCCATCTCCCGCACTCTTTCATTACTTATCCTCTGTTCCCACCTTATATTTAGTATCCTCCTAAGGCAGTACATTTCAAATGCTAGCAGTTTACGTTCTTCTTTCCGTTTCATCACCCAACACTCCGCTCCATACAATACAGTAAGTATTACTACGCTATTCATGAGTCGAAGCTTCAATTTGCGCGAGATGGATTGGTCCCTCCATACTTTTGTCAGTTTCCTGAATGCGACATGTCCCAGTCCGATTCTACTTCTTATCATACGAGCCGGCATCCTCGGTATAATATACACCCAGATTTTTAAAGCAAGTCACCCGCTCAATCTCCCCTGTGGCCAGCTCTATACGAATATCTTCCCTTCTCCTGCCTATCTTCATTACCTTTGTTTTATTTGCATTGATGACAAGTTTATACTTTGCACATACTCTCTCCAATCTTCTCACCATTCCCCGCAGTTGATTGACGGAATCTGCCATCAACACAATGTCGTCGGCGTATCTCAGATTGGTGAAACGCTCTCCACCTACCAATATACCATCCTCACAACCGTCCAGGGCCTCCCTCATCACTCTTTCCAGATACAGATTGAACAGATGAGGGGAGAGCGGGCATTCCTGCATCACTCCACATTTCGTGTGGAAACTTTCTGTGACCGTTGGTCCCTTGCTTACCACCGCGCTAGTTGACTCATACAGTCTACTGATCAAACATACCAAATCATCCTCGAAACCGTAAGCCCGCAACACCACCACCATCGCCTCTCTCCAAACCGAATCAAACGCTTGTTTGAAATCCACAAATACACAGAAGACGTCCCTTCCTAACTCCCACCTCTTTTCCACGATCTGGCTAAAGGTGAAGATCTGGTCGATCGTTCCTCTGCCAGCTCTAAAGCTGGCCTGTTCTTCTGTTAGTATTTCCTCTTCTCTATTGCTAAATCTCCATTGGATAATCCTGGCTAAAGATTTGTACGCATGCGGAAGCAAACTTATGGGTCGGTAATTACCGCAAACAGTCACGTCTCCTTTCTTGTGGATCGGCACAATAACCGCCCGACCCCACTCCTGAGGGAAGACTCCCTCAGTCAGTCCTCTCTGGAACAGCTTTGTGAGCCACTCCACCGTCGCGTCTCCACCCGCGTCCAACAGCTCCTGCACCACTCCATCTGCCCCGGGAGCTTTATCCCTCGCCATCTGTTGTATACTGCTTCTCACCTCCGCTTGCAACACTTCTGGTGTATCTATCCGCTCCACATTCTGTCTCTGCAGCTCTAGGAAGTTTAGAAGACTGAACTCCTCCTCTAGTCCTCCGTAAAGCCTCTGGTAGTGGCTCTTCCACACTTCTCTCACCTTCTCCTCGTTTGAAACCTTTTCACCATCCGCATCTCTTACTGCTACTGATTGGTGGGTCCACTCTCTCGTCAGCTCTTTAACCGTTTTGTATAGGGCCTTCGAATTACCAGTTCTAAAGCTGCTTTCACATTTCTTGCATTTTTCTCTGATCCAGGTCTCCTTCGCCATCCCACATCCCCTCTCTACCTCTCTGCACAGTTGTCTATATCGGTTTTTATTTTCCTCCGTAGGTTGTTATTTTTCTTTTCTTGGCTTCTCTCCTTTCGTCGCACTTTCTCAGTACTTCCTCCGTCATCCAACCTTGCTTTAGTTTCCTCCTCTTACCCAGTAGTTGTTCCGCCACTTGTTTCAGGTGATCTCTGCCCTTACTCCATAACCCATCTATATCTTCGTTTTCGTTCATAAGGACTGCAAATCTCCCGCCGATCGTTACCTGAAACTCATCTCTAATTTCGCTATTCTTTAGCTTTTCTACATTATACCGTGTTCTCTCATTTGTTGTCTTCCTTGCCATGTAGAACTTGACTTTGATATTGGATAGGAGCATCTCATGATCTGTCCCGAAATCCGCACTTCTCATCACTCTCGTATTGCTTATCGCCGATCTCCAGCGTTTATTGACTAACAAATAGTCTATGCAGCTCCTATGTACTCCATCAGGGTGTGACCATGTGTACTTATGGCTTTCTCTATGTTGAAAGTAGGAGTTTGCTATACACAGCTGTTTTGCTTTACAGAAGTCTAACATCCATTCTCCTCTCTCGTTTCTATCTCCTATCCCAAATTTTCCCATAACTTCCTCATATCCAACATTATCACTTCCAATCTTACTGCTGGTCACCAATCACCAATAGGAAGTCTCTTCCGTTTGTGCGATCTATTTCGTCGTTCGACTGTTGATAAAACTCTTCCATCTCCGCATCTGCATGTCCTGCGTCCGGCGCATACACCTGGATAATTTTCGCATTTAAATGGTGTCCACGCAGTGTTACAGATATCACTCTTGACGACACTGCTCTGTGTTCTACGTAAGCTTTCTGTGCCTCTTTATTCAGCATCAGTGCAACACCCTCTCTGTGGACATTATCGGCTCTTCTCGAGTATAAAACTCGGATCCCCTCCGACATCAACTCACCCTCACCCGTCCAGTGCGTCTTCGGTCCCCTCAGGGACATCTCATCTGTAACGGTTTATTTCTTCCAGCGTACAACGTAGTCTACCCGGTAGGATCTTACATTCACGGACGCCACCGTTGACCCTCTCTTTGACGACCACAGCACATATTTTCCACCGCAAGCCTGTGACTGGAGAACCTGCGGCGCGTCGGTTCCCCCTGACGCGGTAACTCTAATCATATCATCATGTGTCGGACTTATCATCATTATGAAGGTTTCTTGGCTAATAAGGCAACCGGCAAGCCACTCCTCTGCTGCCTGTTTGGTCCACGGCTCCTTATTGGGTATTCGGAGCAGCCCTCCCATTTACATGCTGAGGGGTTTCCTCATCCGCCACCGGAGGGACGCGCCTGGTAGGAGTTCTCTCTCCCGCAGGGTATACATATATATATATATGGGGGATCTACAGATCTACAGAAGCTAAGGCTAACAAAGACCCTAAGATCCACTCTAAGGCTAGCCCGAGAGAAAGGAAAGAGTAGGGGGTTAAGAGAAGAGAAGAAGGGGTTAAATAAGGAGCAACACCTATCATTCGTGGGTTAACATTCATTCAGAAAAAGAGGAAAAAGGTCTCACCATCATCATCCGCCGGCCACTGCCGACAAGTCAGAAAAATAGTCGGAGAAAATAGGAGAGGGGTGAAAGATGAAAAGAAGTAAAATAAGAACGCTTACAAACCATGCAAACACAGTCTTAACTCACTGTCATACCATGCAAACTACAAACATGCAAGAAGAGAGTTACACACATGCAAAGTAAGGAGAGGGGGGGGAAGTAGGTAAAGTTAAACAAAAAGTGGGTTAGTTTACGCAATGAGCTACATCTACATTCGTGTTAGTCTAATTTTTTTTTTTTTTTTTTTTTTTTTTTTATTGCTGGCATCACACGCTGGCATGTCACAAGCTGGCATTCATCGTCAACAGACTCATCCTCGAGCACCACCACCAGAGCTTCTGTTGCTAACTTTGTTGTTTTTTAAATTAAACAACGCCAATACCTTTAAAATGTCTGTCAAGACGGTTCTTAAACATATTAACGCTGGTAGAATGAACGACTGACGCGGGAAGATTATTCCATTTATCAATTACTTTAAACGTAAAGAAGTTTTTAGCGATATTAGTAATGAAACGCCTGCCACGCAACTTAAATCCGTTATTGCGAGTATTACTATTATCGAAAGTGAACAATTTATCAAAATTTACGTTATCGATGTTATTAACGATTTTGAAAACTTCAATAAGCTCCCCCCTTAATCTCCTAGTTTCGAGTGAATACAAGTCTAACTCTTTAATCCTATCTTCATAAGGCTTATTGCGCAAAGACGGAATAAGTTTCGTGGCACGACGCTGAACCCTTTCTAACCTATCAATATCCTCACGCAAGTACGGGCACCAAAACTGAACTGCATATTCCAAATGAGGCCTGACTAGGGACTTGTAAAGGGGCAATATGATATCCTTCGATTTGAATTCGAAATTACGCGCTATGAAGCCTAACATCCTATTCGCTTTTGCGCAAGACTCCAGGCACTGGTTCCTAACCTTTAAATCTTTAGTTACGCGTACGCCTAAATCTACTTCCACGTCAACACTCGCTAAATCCCTATCATCCATCATGTATACGTAATTATTGTTGCGAGAACCTATATGCAAAACTTTACATTTATCTACGTTAAATTGCATCTGCCACTTATCCGTCCACTCCATAATCCTATCTACATCGTCTTGGATCCTATTTCTATCGTCCTCGTTAACAACCTTACCGCCTATTTTAGTATCGTCCGCGAATTTTGACACGTTACTAATCAATCCTACATCTATGTCGTTAATGTAAATTACGAATAACAATGGGCCTAACACTGAACCCTGTGGGACACCGCTACCTACATCTAACCACCCCGATTCACTACCATTAACTATGATGTGTGTTGGTTTATATACCCCTAAACGGCAAGGGTTATCTGCACCAAATTTAGTATACACATTAATTAAGAGAGAACCAGGGAAGGTTTTAGTAATACATTCGCCCCTTCCAGTCTCCTCCTCCTTAGGTTGTGTTTCGGGAGGTTTTTGTTGCGCAAAGCGCAGCGGGCTTGCTAGTATACAGGGTGATTCATACATGTGTTTCATAACTCGCGGGTGTATTCTTGAGACAAAAGTAAAGAAAAAAGACCATATAAATATAGGTCGAGAAACCCCTTAGGTTTCGAGCTATAGCACGCGACAGAAAAATGAAAGTTCTAAAGATTTTTTTACATTTTATGCAAATATGCAGTGTGATATATTCGCTTCATTAAAGTAAATGTTCGAAATTCTTTCATACTTCTTGAATCCATGCCTCAGCACATCGCACCAGTGATTGGCTGACACTCAAAAATTGGAGTATGGCGGATCGTTTCGCAATTGTTTCGAACTCGTTGCCACAATTCATCACACGCTTAGACTTGTGTAACGTGAACTAGGCTTTTTAAATGACCCTACAAGTAATAATCAAGAGGATTTAAATCTGGTAACCGAGGTGGCCACGGAATAGGACCACCGCGCCCTATCCACCTGTCAGGCTACACAACATCGAGATAGTCCCTTTAGGAGTTTCACTTTTCTGTTGCGTGCTATAATTAGAAACCTACGGGTTTCTCGACCTATATTTATATGGTCTTTCTTTACTTTTGTCTCAAGAATACACACCTCATTTTATGAAACACATTTATGAATCACCCTGTGTACACAGTATATACACACAGCATATCTTCTATCACTGTGAAAACTTGTAGAATGACATAATTATGTAAACAATTGCCACGTTGCCAAATTAAACACAAAATTGTAAAATTGTGGACGTTGGAAATTTAAACGTTCATTCCATTTTAATAAATAATGAATTTTAATCATTGTTTCTTGGTTAACCGAAACTAAAATTGGATAATAAAAGAGAAAGGATTCGTTATAAGCTTTTCAACGAAAAATTATAACAAAATCGTCGATGTGTACATTTTCAAATAGCCCGAAATCACGAGGTCAAAAGTCACTCGTGTTGCGTCTTCTGATGAAATCATCCAAAGGGTATTTGTTTCCGGCGCTCAATTTCAAATGATTTGGAACTTAATTTAGGAAGTTTCGTTTCAATGTTTACTATTTTTACTATACATTTAATTGTTTATTTGTAGCGCCGGGGTGGTGAAGGGGGAGCCTTTTATTTGTTGTTCTCATAAAATTTGAAAGGGAAACTACCGTATATGTAGCGAGACGCAACATTGCTATGTACTGGAATCATACCTAAAATTCCTTCATAAAACTCCTATCCAGTAAATACAGTAAGTCATAATAAATCCATAAATAATATAAATAATAAAATTCCAATATATATATATATATATATATATATATATATATCGTGAACGTTCGCCAATGAACGAGCTTGACCTCATCAGCTTAAAATAGAAGATGAGTTTGGAAGTGAAAATGTAGGATGGGTTAACTCTTGTCTCTCACTTTAAGCTGATGAGGTCAGGTTAGCTTCTGGCGAAAGTGTGGTCTTTACTTTTCAATACTTTCCAAGATATATAATTTTATGACCTTACAGTCGTAGTATAAATTATGTAGAAATTGCGTCATAATTCTCAAATTCTCTACATGATATATATATATATATTAATTTAATATTTAAAGTTTAATTTAATATTTTTGTTGGCAAGGAATTAGTTATTAATTTTTTTTTAATATCTATTTTATACGGTGGGCAAAAATTAATAAAATCTATTTTAATTTCATTTAATGATAATAATAATAATAATAATATTCATAATATTAATAATATTAATGGAAGAATCCTCCAAAGTGTTTAGGAATTTTATTTTTTATTTAATTATTTTTTGCGTCTAAATATTAACTTGTTAAAAATATTTATAGAAATTATTTCGGGCCAATAAAGTTAATGATTAATATTATATTTATTCCTTATTCTTTCGTGTTAAATACCGGGAGAAGACTGTTAAATAGCTACAGTACATTCCTCAAACTGCAGTTAAGATTGATGAAGCGTTATTTACTCATCACTAAACCAGTTTTGTCTGGTTTATTCGGGTTACTTGGGTATTTTGGGGTATTGGCTGGTCTTATTATACAGTAGTTATGATACTGCCCGTTGTCGCTTCGCTCGAATACTTACGAATGCGCGTAAGCGAGGTTGTGGTTCTCGTACGTTCGGTTGCACCACATGTATACATAAAAAAGAACGCGCTTTTAAAGATATATTTCTCGCGGGACACGCTGGTCTCGGGACCACATTGGAGAGTTACCCCCTCCGTAACTGCGTGTCATAGCGACGTTTGCCTCAAAACTGTTCTCGTTTGGACCACTTTCTCACTTACATCCGGGCACTCTAACCGGTGTTACTCCTCGGTTGGACTCGCAAGATATAAGGAATACCAAAATAAGAGATTGAATATGCAAACTACACATTTATTCTTTAGAGTAATAAAAAAATATAAGAAAAATTATAAAAATGAAATATTTAAAGGTTTATGTTGCCAAATATATATATATATTATATATATAATATATATATATATATATATATATATATATATATTATATATATATATATATAACGTTACCACAACTTTTGCTTAATCGGCTGGTGTATATATATATATATATATATATATATATATATATATATATATATATATATATATATATATATATATATATATATATATATATTTTAAGAGTAACGTATATATAGAAAAATAGTATATAGATTTTGTGACTAGATCAACTTCTACAGTTTATTCTTTTAAAAGACGTTTCTTTAGTAATATAATACCATTGAATATATATATATATATATATATATATATATATATATATATATATATATATATAAAATAATAATAGTAATAATAAATTTCTATGATATAAAAATCAACCAAAGGTATAGGGGGATCTCTGTATATATATATATATATATATATATATATAAAATAATAATAGTAATAATAAATTTCTATGATATAAAAATCAACCAAAGGTATAGGGGGATCTCTGTATATATATATATATATATATATATATATATATATATATATATATATAATATATCAAAACAAATGCACAGTAAACTGCTGAATTTAACAATATTGTTGGTATAACTAAATTATAAGCAGTTATTTAAACTTAATTTTAATACCGGTAATTTCATTCTTTTTGTCATAAATTAAAAATACTACCAGATTACCAATATATATATATATATATATATATATATATATATATATAAAACGATTATATAAATCGATATAGTCTGTCGTATCGAAGGGTTGATTTCCAATAATACTCGTCCACCAATATCTGGAAAAATCTTCGTCCAATAATAATCTCAAATTTAAGCGGGAATGAGACTTGATGATTGCTGTCTTTTGGGGTGTGTATATATATATATATATATATATATATATATATATATGTTGTTAAATTGAGCACTGTAAAATATGTAGATTTTACAGTTTACAGTTTGATAAAAGGATATTAAATTGTGAAAAATACTCTAACAAATTCTTTAAATATAAAAATAAAAAAATTTCTTTTTAACATTTCAAAAAATAAAATTGAAAAAAAAAAAAAAGCAAAAGATTATTTAATAAATACAATACATATGTTTTTGCCTACAGGGTGTACCAAATATTCAGAATTATGGAACGCTTCATACTGGGAGAAGATTTTTGATACGAATGGATACATATTTCGGAATACAATCATTTCCGGGCATGTTCGGCGGGTTATCAGGTTATAAAATATGGAATTGACGTGTGTGTGTGTGTGTGTGTGTGTGTGTAATCAGGTCCATGGCATGCAACTTCAACACGTAATGTAAAGCAGTTTAAAAAAAAATTTAATCCCTTCGACTCCAAACCTTTGGTACACCCTGTTCATTTAAATTATCATTTCCTTTTTAGATAAATTCATCTGTTTTTTTATTTACTTTACCGTCTACCAAATACACACGCATACACACACACACACACACACGCACGCACATATATATATATGTGTGTGTGCGTGTGTGTGTGTACATAGCATTTAATATATTAAAGTTTCTATGGCATTTAAAAGCCAATTGCTTTTAACGTAATTTATAGATCTTTATTTATAAAAAATAATAACTCATTCAGACGTCTTCACAACTAAAACTTTGATATATATATATATATATAATATATATATATATAACTTACAACTATTTTAAATATATATATATATATATAAATTCCATACCAAAAATAAAAACAGCTATACATCGCTATTTAGAAAGGGGTTTATTCTGTAATTAATTATTAACACTTATATAAAAACAATAAAAGTACAAAAAAACCTGTATTATATATATATATATATATATATATATATATATATATATATATATCCCATAGAACAGTACAAAATTAAAAACTGTGTAACTCTTGGTTGCAATTTGATAAAACTTCAATTATAACACTGATATATACGTAATTTGAGTGGTAGTTAGTTTCGGAAACTATTTCAATATACCAAAGAACAGTAAATAGTTTTATAAACATAGTAGATAGGTCAGCCTACCGAAAGACTATAAGTATATTATATATATATATATACTCTTTACGACCTACTTACTGCACGCCTATATTTGGGAGGATAGTACTGATGATAGTAGCCTAATATTAAGTAAACATTTGTTATATAAAATAAATAAAGTGTAAATATATAATTATAATGATAAACGGATTTTTATAATAATAATAATATTAATAATAATATTAATAATATTAATAATATGAGCTATTTTGGACATAACAACTGACAATCTTAAATTTTATGAAAGTCTCTCATAAATATTATAAAATTCTTAATTTAGAAAATGGGTTAACGTTTTCTCAGTTTACTGTTAGCGATTTCCAAACATGTTTTCATCATGTATTCTCGTCTTAAAACATGTTCGGTCTTGTTTTACAAACAACAGGTAGATTTACTTAATACAAGACGTACGGGGCTATATATATATATATATATATATATATATATATAGTTCTCTTATGGTAGTAAGTAAATAAGTCTCTAGTTTATAAAATTACGTTTCTCTTATTATTATATATATATATATATTTATATATATATATATATATATATATATGAAAATGAAAAATAAAATCTTACAGGCGAATAAATCAGGTCCCGTACTTTAACTGTAACTGAATAGTTACTTACAGTTTACCGTACATTATTATTAATATTATTATTATTATTATTATTATTATTATCCTACATTCTATTTTATTTATTACTGTTACTAATTTTATTACAGTTCTCTTTTGCCAATGTCTTTACCAATAAATGCAAGGAAGAATTATTCCTTTTCTTAATATTACTGTATTTACAGTTTCAAAGAATCACAATTTAGATATATAAAACAGATACAAATAGAGACGAAGAGGGGGAACTCCCGTTACCATGACGACGTATGGGTGTTGCTATGTAATCAAACTCCGCTTTCGTTGTGATTTCCAATTAGTGTTTTTGATTTAGTTTCATTAATGTCACTGAGGATTGACCTTCGCTAAAACGCTTATACGTGGTCATTTGAATATATATATAATATATAATATATATATATATATATATATTATATATATATATATATAATTACGCACGAGTATCTCTCTCTCTCTCTCTCTCTGTCTCTTCTCTCTCTATTTTTATATATTTTATAAATTTATATAACGTGGATCATATATATTAATATAGATGTCATATATAGACAGTATTAATTAAATACTACTGATATTATTAAGACTTACGTTATACGAATCATCTAAAAATAACAACAACAGTTAATAAAAAAGAATTTGAAGTTAAAAAATTTCTTGTTTTTTTTCTTTCTTTCTTTCTTATGAAAGGGGGTTCCCTCAACAAATGATTCTAAAATCTAAATAATTAATTGTATAGACTTAGATACAGCATCTAATAAAAACAGGGAAATTTTCCGTCCAATCTTATGTTTGTATATATATATATATATATATATATATATATATATATATATATGTCTGAGACGTGAAAATGTAAATAAATATGTTTCCACACAACATGGCTGACACCCGATCACATCTTTCCGAATCTCGGTCGATGAAACTTTAAAGGAAAGCGTTTTTTTTAGTTATGAGGACTAATTCAAGTTTATAAAGAGTTAAAATTTGGATGAAAACGTGTTACATAATTGCTGATAATGGATGAATACCATTTTTTTAATTCTTATTTATTTTTAATCGAATGTTTTTTACGAGAGAGAGAAAAAAAAATAGGAATTGATCAATTGTGAAAATTCCTTTAAAGAATTTTGAAATATGTTCCGTGATTCGGAATTTTGTGATCAACAATGCTTGAATAATCTTTCATTTCCTGCAAGATCAAATGGCTTCTTTTGCTTTTTAACTGCTTTCATCTGAATTAGAATCCAGCTTTCAATTTGTTGTATAGAAGATAGGCTTTATACTCCTTTTTTTTTCTCACCCCCCCACACCCCATTTTCTTGAGGTGGGGGAAGCAAAAAACAAAAAGTCAACAATTTTTTTTTGGAGTATATAAATATATTATTTTTTTGTACTGGACCTCGCCTCTTCTCCTTGTATCACACACGTATCACATTATAATAAATCCGTACCTTAGTAAAAATCGTAGTGTCTTAAAAGATTGATAAGTAAGAAAAATATATATTATACCAAATCTATTACAGATATAATAAAACAGGTTTGGACAAAGCAAGCTTCTCGGTCTGGACTGAGAACGACAAAACGAGTCGATTGAACCAAACGCGAAAGAAACTTGCTTTGAAGAACCCTATGTAAAATTTCACAACCACTGGATTAGAGGGTGTTTTTTAGTGTACAGCACTGGATTAACAGTTGCAAATTACAATAATCAATATATTATTAAATATTATAACCAAAGCGACTATACCTGAGGCAGTACAAAACTAGAAAAGGTCAAACACAACAGGAGACTCAGATCTGAGGCAGGGCACGCACGGTTCAGGGTTAGAGGGGGCCAAAATGTCTCTAAGACATGGGTATTTTATAGGTCTTAAGTCCGTTAACAATTTCTTTCTATCTCGCGTTTGGTACCGTACCAGAAACTAAAGTTCACTACACTTCTACTCCCTTTAACTCATACTAACATGGATATAGGACGCCCCCTCAGAACATTACCGATGACGCCTACCTATACTGCTCTACTCTTCTACTGGTGGCACCTGCTGAAATTTAGGCTCCTGCTTTTGATTTTGTTCAATTTCGATACAAAATACACGGGAGGGTCGAAGCTGGATAAGCGGACAGGCGTTAGGTGGGGCGGCTAGTTGGCGACTAGGAGATGCTGGTACTGTGACGGTGGATACATGCTCATCACTCCGTCGCTGAGAGTTGGTGTCTGGTCTCCTGTCCCGACTGAGGGTCCAGTGGATCCGGAGCCAGTCAGCATGGTAGTTCCTACCTGCTCGTAGACGGGGTATTTAGGACCAGGTTGGTTAGATGGTGGGAGTAGGTCATTAAAGAAGGATGGGGAGGTGAAGGTGGTCTGGTCGAACATGCCGCGACCCCAAGGGTTGTACGCTTGACTTCCGGCCGTTGTATTCGGGAAGTACAAATTGTGATCCATCGGATTCGGACTCAGAGATCGTGGCCTTGACGAGGTGGTAAATTGACTGCCGAAGTTGGTAGTGGCGACGGGAATTGTTGGAGGTTGCTGCTGGTGATGATGATGATGTTGTTGCTGTTGTTGAATCATCTGTCTCTGTTTGATGTAGTGAGAGAACTCTGTGGGCGACATTCGATTGGCCCTTTTGGTGCTCGTCTTTAGTTTGGTGGAACCGAACTTGGTCTGGGCGAAGGTGGCAATAGTGAAAGTGAGGGGGGCGGTGGACTTGGGCAGGAAGGCGGACACAGGCGAGGTTTCTCGCGTCTTGAAGGGTGGCGTGGGCGAGTTGGAGGAGTAGGGCGAGGTGGACTTGGGGCTGATGGAGACGTTGCTCAACGAAGAGCTCAGGTTGTCGATGGGCTTGAAGCACTGCGCCTCCGGGTTGAAAGTCTTGGTTACCTCCTTATCGAGGTTCTCCTCCTGCGAGGCCGATTCCGCCGCCTCCGAATATAAGATCTTGATCTGGCCCTTCTCCCCGATCCTGTAGGAGACCTCACCAGGGTCCACCCACACTGCCAGGTCTTCAGGGAGGTTCTCAGTGATCTCCCTCAGCTCCATACCGGCTTCCCGGGCCGCCTTCTCCAGTACTGGGTCAATGGGGTCCCCAGTTTTGAGGCACCGGTACGCTGACCCTTTCATGGGCTTGTTTGGGTACCAGTGACCCTCAAATTTCTCTTTGAGAGCCTTCTCAAGCTCTTCGCCGAAAATGTTCACTCTCCGTCGTGGTAACTTGTTATACATGTACGATATAACAAAATTCAACGCCATTTGTATTTCGAGCTGCATTGTGGAATTTTTGGCTTTTTGTTTTTAATATAAAAATTTAAAAAATAATGTAAAATTTATTCTTTAATTAAAAATCACTTTTCTATGAAAAACTATTTAAAGATTCACGGAGTAGGTAACTAAAAATTCGTTTTCTATGAAAAAAAAGAGCAAGAAATGCTTTTAATGGGAAACTCCAATATTTCGGCTTTATTTATTTAACTGTTTTGTGCTGTTACGTATTCCAAAAAAGGTTTGAAATTTTCTGTTTTTTTCCAGTTTGGCTCACCACAAATACTCTGTAATAGAAGAAAGAAAGAACATAAGTTTTAAAATACAATAAACTCAACTGTACTCACTGTATTTACAGTTAACTTATAAAGCAGCAGCCTTTTAGACGTAACTGTATAGTAGAACATACAAGACTGTACGGCATTTTTAGACTACGCCATTACACAATAACGTCTCGTTTGGAATACATAAAAACGTACATACATATACGCACATGTATACATACGTACATATACAAAAAGAGGGCACCAAAAAGAATAATATTTGTATTTTGGAGAAAGTACATTTAATTTACAAGCTTTACTGAGTAATATATATATATATATATATATATATATATATATATATATATATAATGTGGGACTTTTTCTGTATGAAATTGATTGATTGAGGGGAGTCCTTTAACTTCCACAACATCCAAGGTCATATGAGGGACAAGATCTACAGCTTTAAGTGGGATCCGAACCATGGTGGCTCATAATTTGGACGAGGAGGATGGTCTACCATCCAACTACTCTCCAGACCCATTGTCGCTGAGCTTCGCTGATCGACGGGAAGCGGTGTTACGACATTGGCCACGAAGTAGGCCTTCTGTATGAAAGGAGCGGATATTCGATTGTAAAGTCATATTATCTTAAACGGAATTCAAGGAAATATTATCACTCTTTTACCCTAGATCATATTTTCTAGAAAAACAAATGAAAATCGGCTTCAAATATATATATATATATATAAAGTAAGAGTGATATATATTATATTATATATAGATATATATAATATATATATATATATATATATCACTCTTACTTTATATATATATATATATAAGATTTTCTAGTTATAATAATGTACCCTATAGCGTTTTATTTCCTTCGTCCATTTTATTAGTTATGATACCCGCCCGTGCGGGCGTAACCCCAGTTTTCCGGGCGGGGTGGGCGGGACAAAATTCTTTCTCTTGTATGTCCACCTAAAAAAGGGACCGCCTATATATACAGTATATATATATATATATATATATATATATATATATATTATATATTAACGAACTATATGAGTAATATAATAACTATATTCAAATAGTGGATATTAAAAAAGCGCCTTGTATAAAGTTGTCTTTAATCAAAAGAGGTAATTAATAATGATGGTTAAGGTAAAGAGGAATCATTTACTTTCAAACCTCCCCTTGCGCTATTCTAACTATCCTTGACAATGGACTTTCCACGCACACAAGGTCACTCACTTACATACAAAAAATGCACATGTCTCAAATTTAAACGAACATGTGTAAACCGCTGTACATATATATATATATATATATATGATGACCCACGATAAATTAGCCCTATTATTTCTTTTAGCAAAACCTAATAGGGCTACTTTCGCTTGGGCCACCCTGTATATATATATTGAACTCCAGATTCTGGAAATTTTATGCTCTGAATATTCATTAACCTTTTTCTGTTGAGTTTTCAAGCTGTGAAGCAACTTAGTTGAGCAATGCCGAAATACTATAACAAAAAGCCCACGATATCTAAACTTTATCGAAACAGCTTTTATCAAGTAGTGACCTTTGTATTTTATAGGCGAAAAATGTGGAATATATATTGAAACAACTTTATATATATATATATATATATATATATATATATATATATATGTATATATATATATTAAAGCACACTTTCCCTGGTGTTCGTTAAGAACAAATTAGCACATACACGTAACATTGAAATAGCAAAGGTAATCTCAGTTTTTACAGTTTCATTTTACAAAACGTAAATTTACAATTATTTTACAGTCCGGTTTTTTTGCACTTGAATTAAAACAGTAATAAATTCTATTGAAATAAAAACCCAAATATTTTGTCAATAGAATTGTCGTCACTCGATCCAAAAAAAAAGAAAAAACAAAACTTCTTCTTTTTTTTTTTTTTGATAAAACGACGTTTCGAACTAATCCACACTTGTACTTCGGGAGACGCGCTACTAAAGCGTAGTATTAGTAACAGTAATATTTAATAATACCTTTGAAACTTAAGTTGCGGAACTAAAAACCAATGAACAGACGAAGTACCGTAAAAAACTCTTTAAAAACTTCACTGTTTCGTGGCGGAGAGCTTGTCTAATTGATGTTATTAAAGCGGTTGTTACTCCACCACTGAAAGGGCTCCATGCACGCCGCCTACTCAGAGGCTCAGGCGAGGTTCTACGCATGCGCTGTGCTCGGTCGATGCTTTTGCTGCTGTGCTGTTCCCTTAACCCAGTCTTCTCACCCCC
>JAJOZX010000436.1:535000-610000 GCA_023014485.1 Bathynomus jamesi
ATACATACACTCGTATATTACTTTAGATGCCTTGAACGATGGTTCGGGATGAACCTATGGTTGACCCCTCAGCAGCATCCCGCTTCATTTGAGGGATTTAATGGATGAATGTTGTGTACTCTCATCGTCCCTTCATAGCCAGCTACGCATGGCTGCTCAGGAACTTTGCACAAGAACCTGTCCATTTGGTTCCTGAACCTATTCAGGTTGATGTGCTGAAGGTTCCTCAGTAATTTTGGCAGGACAATGAAGAGTTTTGGGTCTTGTATTCTGATGGTATTTTCCATCTTCTTTTTCATGTCTTCCTGTCTCACCGCAGCTGGAGCATTACAGAATTTACATCTTCACTCATTCCATTGTGTTTCCATTACATTTTTGGAGTTTAGGATATATCTGTCGAGTATTTTTCCTTTGTATATTATTGTTTGTCGTTCAAGTCTTCTTTCCAGAGAGTAGAGTTTCAGGGATTGTAGTCGGGACCAGTACAGTAGTCTTCAGTAGTTTCCTCTGTCTTAGACGCAAAAGTCCTTTGGATGGCTTCTATGTTTGCAATGTCTCTTTTTCTTTATGGACTTGTGAGTAGTGAACAATACATAATGGACTCCCATAATATTAGCATGATGTTCGCTTTTCTCTGTTGAAGCTCCTCCAGATATTTCTCATTATTTTTCTAGCTGTTGTAATTTTAATGATGTAATGTTCTCTGAATTCTGCATCGGACGACATTATTAATCCAAGATCCCTGACTTGAAGGTTTGGTGTTATCTGTTTGTCTTGTAGTGTTTTATATAATTTATTCTGTATCTCCTTGTTATCATAACTTGTAAGTTGGAAGTTTTCTTCGTTGAACTTCATATTGTTGTCTTCCGCTCACCTGAACAATGTTTTACTGCCGTTTTGTAACTTTTCTGTCACCTTCATTTGATATTTCTTTGTATATATGTGTGTCATCCGCGAAACACGATACAATACTGTCATTAATGTCTGCCTCAATGTCTGCAATCATTATCATAAACAGCAATGGGGCTAATATTGTACCTTTTGGAACGGATCTAGGTAGGTAGTAAGCAATTACAAAACACGTTCAAAGCACTTTGTAAGGTGGGAGGTAAGTGGTACTAGGCGGTAATTCTTTGGTATTGGTCTGTTACCTCCTTTGAATGAGGGAGCGATGACTGCATTCTTTAATGGGCGTGGGATTTGTCCTGTGTCGACTACTTCTCTCCAGTGTAAATATATTGACTTGGCTATACTCTCTTTGCATTTTTTTCAGAAACATGACACTCCATGTCCGTGTGTGTGGCCCTGGTACTGAATTTTCTTGTGTTTGTGAGAAAACCTTAATTATGTCCTCTTCCAAGAATTCAAAATTCATTAATAAATTGGTGTTCTTACGTGTTCTTGACTGATTTTTATCTGTGTCAAAGAATCCACCAGAGTTGGAAACGGGTCAGCGGGTCACGGGTCTGCGGGTCACTTGGGAGTGAATTCAAGACGGGTCGAGGTTGGTCACGGGTCATAAGGCTGACCCGCCTCACTCGGGAGCGAGTCAAGGCGGGTCATTGCTGTGATTAAGTGGGGCACAAATTTCGAGTCAAATTTTAAAAAGTCGTATGTTTTTGCGTGTCGACAGCTTGTAGTTATAGTCCCATATCAGTTTGTCATAGCACACCGGTATGAGTCAGCTTGTATTTGTGTATGAAAATAAGATTTTGTATTTTGAAACAAAGTTCACTTTATGATGTATTTTGAAAAACGTTTTGTTTACTGTATTGTTTAGGTCAGCAGGTTTGCCAGGTCAGTGGGTCGCGGGTCAAATGGGTTACGAGTCAGGTGCTGAACGGGTCACACGGGTCACGGGGCAAATTTGGTGACCCATTTCCAACTCTGGAATCCACTTGGATTTTCTATTTTCATGTCGGGTTTAGGGTGGCTGAACACCGACTTGACTTGTTCCTTAAGCAACTCGTTCATCTCTTTATTTGTGCATTCGTTCATTCCGTATTTTACGAACCAATATGATTCTTGTAGTTTTTCCTAGCTTGAGTACTTGAGTCTCTTTCATTCAGTTTGGCATTAGTGGATGTTATATATATATAACTCTCGGTGGTGTAGTGGTTAGCGTCGCTGACTACGAATCCATCGGCCCCGGGATCGAGAGTCGAGACTTGGTGACGGCAGGCGGCGCGCAGCAAAACTCAGCTGTTCACCCTTCCACCCTGGGTGGCCTAGTGGTTCAAACGCTTGGCTGGTAGGGCGTGGTTCGGATTCCACGTTAAACTGTAGATCTAAGGCGGAGTGAAAAGCTTGACCTCCGTCAGAATGAACAATTCGGGCAGAAGCAAAACCAGAAATTATATATATATAATATATATATATATATATATATATATATTATATATATATATATTGTTTTCGTTCTATTGATTTTAATATTATTTCAAGAAGGGGACACGCGCGCGCGCGCACACACACACACACACACATACACACACACATAGATGCAGTGTGAGGTGACTAGACATAAAAAATAATTTGGTGTGAGAGGGAGTTGTTCTCTTTTCCCTGCAAACGTCACATATTATATGTACGGACGTATACTCATCGGATTGACAGGACCATAAAATTGACATTCTAAAAGCTAACTCAACCTAACCTATGCTAACCTAACTTAATCTAACTTAATATAATCCACAATACAAGTGTCGATAGGATGTCAAGTCGATATATGTCGTAATTCTGATCTGTAGCGGCATACTGCAGTGGTATGTCGATGATAGTGTTACTGGTGTATGTATGGTGTATGTATGTATTGCAGTACAAATAAATTACCTTAAATGAGATGCTAAGTACTACCAAAGTACAACAGTGGTTAATACCATCTCTAGAGGGAAATTTAAAGACGTGTGAGCGCGTACGCTGTCATTATACTACAGCATTGATCTTGTGCCCGGGTAGGTACAAGTGATTGTGGATCTGGTCTAGATTAATTTAACTTCGCTAAAGGTATGTACTATGTTAAAATGATATATATAATAAATTATATATATATATATATATATATATATATATATATATATATATTATATATATATATATATATATATATATATATATATATAAACAGGAATGACAACAATATGAAATTTAACACTGAGAATAAATTTCAACTGTTAATGTACGGAAAAAGGGAGGACTCAAATTGCACAGGAAATTCAGAAAAATTCTAAAGCAAAAGATTTAGGAGTTATAATGACTGATGATGCAAAATACTGTGCAGATACTGAGAACCTTTAAACGAAGGGATAGGAATATAATGATTCCGCTATTGAAAACGCTGATCATACCCAAATTGGAATACCGCTCGGTCCTAACATCCCCATATAAGAAAGAAGACAATAGTCAGCTAGAAGGGATTCAGAGAAGCTTCACAGCCAAGATCAGTGGGTGCAAAGAACTAAATTACTGGGAAAGGTTACGTGAATTAAATCTATATTCACTGGAAAGAAAAATAGAGAGATACACCATTATTTGCACTTGGAAAATAATGGAAAAACTAGCCCCTAATCTTATTCTGAACCTTATAACCCCCGAAACAACAGTGGAAAGTAGAAAGGCTAGACAGGGAACATCCTCAACCCTGAAGGAAAATAGTTTTGTTGTGAGAGGACCAAGAGTGTTTAACCAGCTGCCCAAGGAACCAAGGAACACGAGTGGTGTTGCGGTGGACACCTTCAAAAGAAGATTAGACGCCTAGCTCAGAACAATCCTAGATGAGCCGGGCGTACCTGAGGTGGAGAGTACAAGAAACCAACTCTCTACCTCGCCAGGCCAACTCGAGTGGACGGGCGACAAGCTTGACCTTCGTGAAATGAGGAATCATCGCACGAAACATTTGAAAGGGTGAAAGGTATATATACTGTATATGTTACACACAGACCGTGCATGGAACAAGGAACTCTTTTTGGAAAATTAAATCCACTATAGTTCGAATAAGTAATGGTAATTGACAAATACTATAATTTTTCTTTTTCATGATGGAAGGCCCAATGTGGGCAACGGGTCATTCCTAGAAAGGCCCCAAAATATAGCTTCCCTTACCAGCTACCTGCCAAGCAGATAGAATCCAGCTTTGGGACAGGATCTAGTGCTTGAAGCAACCTAGTCTAGTGGTGGTGGTCGATGTGACCAAGGAAGAGGACAGTGAAGAAGAGAAACTTGAACAGACGAAGAGATGGGGAAGAAGTAGAGAAAGGGTGGAAAAGAAACGAGAGCGTGGTAGAAGAAGTCTAGTGCCCGGGCTCAACCAGGTACACGCAGGTGTTAAGAACAAGCTCTCTTGTAGATTTGGGGATCGAACACCGAGCCCTATTAACCCAACAAGGTGCTAGCAGGCCTCCTAAAAAAGTGTCAACAGATGCCGGTGGCGGAACCACCGACACCTCGGAGGATGGAAGAGGAAAGATCTCTACCTCCAGCGAGACCACGCAACCACGCCATCTTAGTATATTGTGTTCAGAACCTCAATATACGCAAGAAATTCGTTGTATTCACGTCTGATTGAATACATCAAAGAAAAGGGGTAACTAATGTATTTTTAGCCAGAAACCAATATTTAAACCTCAACCGGGAATTTGCGAGTCCACCTTTCAAGGTACATAACACGTCCGTATCAAATAACCCGCAGGAAAAAGTGAAACATCCTTTCCGAGTACTTTCGAGTTTATTTTAACTCCTCTTCAGGGAAACTGAAAATACAGACAAGTCCGCCCAGCTTATATACTCGTACATGTTAAATACAAGTTAATTGCTATTCAGCACCCTACAAACCTCCAGTTAGTTAACGTTGATGTGGTTTCTTTAGGTATTAATGTATCAATTAATGACTTATTACAATTTCTCAAGGAGAAACGGGCTGATTAGTCATTCCCTGTTGCTACAAACTCATTTATGTCTCTCACTGAGCTATGTATTAATGTAATAAGGACACTGTATTTCAATTTAATGGTAACTTTCATAAACAAGTATTTAGAATGTAAATGGGGGTGGTGGACCTTATCTCCAGTTTTGTCCAATTTGTAAATGGAATTTTTTTGAGACAAAATTACTCCGTAATATTGTTAACTTTGATCTAAAATGGCTGCGGAATATGGACGACAGTTTATGTCTGTGGTTCGCTCATTTAAATGTTCATGAATTCATTAATGATATCAAGATTTGAGTCCCACTATTAAATTCGCTTTCGTTAGAAACTGAAAAGGATAAGTCATTTCAATTTTTTGGTATGATTATTCCTTTGAGTAGGAAGTGTATCAGAAGCCTACCACTAATAATTCTTACGAGTATATGCATTCTTTGACAACCCTCATAAATAATTTCGTTAAACTATATTCATTTTTGTTTCCAAGAACCTTGAAAATAGTTGGACCAGAATTTTTAGATAGTAAATTTAAGAAATTGTTTCATATTGGAAGCAAATTGTGTTATACGACTTATCTCCTGGAGATAGAAATGGAACTAAGAAATCTTTTTATAACACTAACAATGAGATAAAAGAATTTAAAAATATATCGTATTAATTCTCCATATCATAAAAATTTCATTCACATTCACCCCACTCACGCGCTTTGGAGGGGTAGGAATTAATGTTGCGTTTACTTACGCCAATTCGGTTAAGAGTTTATTAATTCGTAATACCCCTGTACCCCTGCGAATGTCCTTGGATGTAACTATTCTATTAAATGTGAAGATCGTAATTTAACATACAGTATATCGGTCAAGAAGGCAAAACTGTGGCAACTAGAATCAAATGGCATAAATATTGAATTCGCACAGCCAATGAATCTAGCGCCATATTTGTTCACGTACCTAAAAATAATCGAACAATTGACTGGAATAATTCAGCTGTATTGGTCATAAATAAAAATCATGTTGAAATAAATATAATTGAAGCAGCGTGTATTAAGCATATTAGTATTTTTAATGTTATTTTCATTCCATATAAATTTGATGATTGTATTTCCAACCTTATTTTTAATCTGTATAAAAACAGTGTTCAACCACCCTTCAATAAATGCACAACAAAATTATAAACTTTTTCTGTCCTTTAAACGAAATGAAGTGATTTTTATAAATTTGGATGCGCTGGGTTCAAATCTGATGTCAGAATACCTATATCACTTAGAGTATAAAACAACTGAAGAAATGCTAACAACCGTGGAGGAAAAAACGCTGAGAAATTTAGAAAAATAGGCTCCGAAATCACAGCCAAAAGGAAAGAGGAGCTGGCTAGAGAGGCAAAAGAGAAGAATATTCCGCAAAAGAAAAAGAGAGGAGGCAAAGTTAGCCAACTGCGGTGATAATGCCAGGAAAGTAATACAAGAAAAACTGGAGGGTACCGATAGGGAAATACAAGTCCTGATTAAGGACCAGGTAATTATGCTGCAAAAAATGCATTTTTCTAGTGTATTTTGGTGTGCTCTGCTCAAATATAACCTTCATTTCCTGTGCAAATGAAAAGCAATGTGATTATTTGTACATTACTTCGGAGTCGTATTTCTTCATTTCTGGTCATGTGAATAGCAATATATTAACCAAAAATTATGAAAACTAACTAAACCTAACCTAACTAAACTAAACCTAACCTAACCTAACTAAACCTAACTTAACCTAACCTAACTAAACTAAACCTAACCTAACCTAACTAAACCTAACTTAACCTAACCTAACTAAACTAAACCTAACCTAACCAAACCTAACTTAACCTAACCTAACTAAACCTAACCTAAGTAAACCTAACGCTAACAAGGGGGCTCCGCCCCCTTGACCGCCGCTAATAACCTAAAGTTCGTTCCTGATATGACGAAATATGACTCGGAAATAATGTAAACAAATTCTTATTTCTTTACATTTGCACAGGAAATGAAGGTTATATTCCAACAAAACACACCAAAATACACTAGAAAAATGTATTTTAAGGAAAGATATAAGGCCTAATAGATAAACTAACCTTGAATTATTCTGTGGGTGGATAGAGAAGGGCAGCTTGCTTGAGGAAAGCATGAAGACGCTCACGCTGTGGGTTAGTTTTCTGCCGGTTACAGTAAAATGCCTGACGATCTTCGCGATAATAACACAGATTACCACACTTTGGGTACTGTCTGGATGTTGGGAGAACCCCGTGTTCCTTGAAAAACGTTAATGACGCCTGATCATTATGATCATTATGGCCAAATGAGTGACAAATTTGAATAAAGCGACTAAAACTACGTCATAAAAAGTTATTTTGATTTACAGGTCCAGCCTATGTCATTTAAAACATATTAACCAAGGACCATACAGAGAGGGAAGAGGAAAAGGCGGTAGAAGCAATAAAGGAAAATCCAAAATACTTCTATAGGTATGCGAAAAGGAAAACAAAAACGCGCGTCGCTATCGGGCGCTTAAGGAAGAGAAATAATGAACTAACCGACGATCCAAAAGAAATATCTGAAACATTGACAGCCCAGTATGAATCAGTTTTTAGTACCCCAAAAAGTGACAAAGCGATATCTGACATAGATGCGTTCTTTGAAGAGAAATTGCAAGGAGAGTATATAACAGACTTTGATTTTACCCCAGAAGATGTAGCAAGAGCTATAGGACAAATGAAACCACATTCAGCTGCAGGTCCGAATAATTGGAACGCATTATTGATTAAAAACTGTAAAAATGAAATAGCTACACCTTTATGCTGGATATGGAGAAGATCCCTAGACATGGGGGAAAGACCGAGCATCTTGAAAAGAGCAAACATTGTCCCTATATATAAAGGAGGGGACAGATCTCAAGCAAAGAACTATAGACCAGTGTCATTGACGTCCCACCTCACCAAAGTATTTGAAAGAATAGTTAGAGAGAAAATTTACGATTTCTCGGAGACACTGGAAAGATTCAACGAAAATCAGCACGGATTCCGATCAGGTAGATCATGCCTATCACAACTAATAGAACACTACAACAATATCCTAGATGCACTGGAAGGCAATGACAACTATGGTGTCATATACACAGATTTTGCTAAAGCTTTCAACAAATGTGATCACGGTATAATAGCACATAAAGTGAAATATATGGGAATAATAGGCAAAGTGAGAAAATGGATCTACAACTTCCTCAGAGAACGTCTACAGGTCATCAAAATTCAAGGTATATCATCATCAGAATCGGAAGTACGCAGCTCAGTACCACAAGGGACAGTACTGGCCCCACTCCTGTTCATTATCATGCTAACAAACATAGACGGCGGAGTAAACAGCAACAGTATAGTAACATCCTTTGCAGACGATACAAAGATCAGCGGAAAAATCAGCTATGTAAATGAAGTGGAGATCTTGCAGAGGGACACGAACAAAATATACAAATGGTCAGAAGACAACAACATGACATTTAGCACCGAGAAATTTCAGCTCTTGAGATATGGTAGAAAAGAGGAACTTAAACAGACTGCATATTATGCTCCAGATATACAAGAAATTCAGAGAAGCACGAAAGCGATCGATCAGGGTAATAATGACCGATGATGTGAAATTCGAAACACAAAATCAGATAGCGATAAATAAAGCAAAAAAGAGTCGCGGGACAGGTACTAAGAACGTTCAAAAGAAGGGACAGGACAGTAATGATTCCCTTGCTAAAAATACTGATTATCCCAAAACTTGAATACTGCTCAGTCATGACGTATCCATATAAAAAGGAAGAAACTAATAAACTAGAAGAAACGCAGAGACATTTCACAGCCAAGATTGATGGCTTCAAAGAACTCAACTACTGGGAAAGACTACGTAAACTAAATCTGTACTCCCTGGGAAGAAGAAGAGAGAGATACACCATAATCTACTTATGGAAAATGATCGGAAAACTGGTACCAAACCTAAAACTAAACCCAATTACCATTCAAACAACACTGGAAAATAGGAAAGGTAGAATGTGTAGTGTTCTCAAATTAAAGGCCCGACAAGGGACCTCCTCAACATTGAAGGAAAATAGCTTGGTTGTCAGGGGGCCAAGACTTTTTAACCAGCTTCCAAAAGACCTCAGAAACGTTACAGAGGTCAAAGTTGAAGTCTTCAAGAGAAGACTAGATGCCTGGCTCAGGACGGTACAAGATGAGCCGGGTGTACCTGGCTATGTGCGGTGGAGAGCACAAGAAAGCAACTCACTCCATCGCCAAGCCAGACCTAGAGGCGGGGCCACCAGCATCGCCAACGCACGAAACAGCAACAAGGTTATATATGGGATGATGATGATGATCTACAGATCTACAGATCTGCAGAAGCTAAGGCTAACAAAGCCCCCAAGATCCACTCTAAGTACCCGAGAGAAAGAAGAAAGTAAGGGGTTAAAAGAAGAGAATAAGGGGTTAAGTAAGTAGCAACACCTATCACTCGTGGGTTAAAATTCATTCAGAAAAAGAGAAAAAAGACTCACCATCATCATCCGCCGGCCACTGCCGACAAGTCAGAAAAATAGTCGGAGAGAATAGGAAAGATTGCAGAACGGTTCTCCACTCCATAGGGAGGTAGAGCCCACTCTGCCGGAAAGGGGTGAAAGATGAAAAGAAGTAAAATAAGAACGCTTACAAACCATGCAACACATTCTTAACTCGAAGAACAACACATTCTTAACTCAAAGCAACACATACTTCCAGCTGTTGCAGACCGATCCTCTACTCCATAGGGAGGTAGAGGATGCAGCCCACTAGGCTGGAAAGGGGTGAAAGATGACAAGAAGTAAAATAAGAACGCATTACAAACCATGCAACACATTCTTAACTCAAACGCTATCATACCATGCAAACTACAGACATGCAATAAAAAAATATAAAGAGTTAAAGATGATGATGATGATGATAATGATGTCTGTCTGTCTGTCTGTCTGTCTGTCTAGGGCTAGGATAATCTACACTAAATTTAGTATATACATTAACGGAGAACAAGGGAAAGTTTTAGTAGCACCCCCGTCCCTTCCAGTCCCCCCTTAGTTTGTGTTTCGGGCATTCTAGTATATAATTATATATGTTAAAATTAAGAATATCTCTCTCTCTCTCTCTCTCTCTCTCTCTCTCTCTCTCTCTCTCTCTCTCTCTCTCTCTTTTTCTGTGAGCAGTGCGTATTATTAAAATAGGAATGTTTTCCTAATCAAATTCAGAAACAGCTATATTGGATATCATATATATATATATATATATCTCGTGAGATAAAAGGAGAACACTATATTTTAACGTAATTACCTCCTGAAGAAACCATGTGACCCCGAATAGACTGTTAATAGAATAATAAAGCATTCGATCCAAATAACCTTTATGTACGACCTCTTTACAGCTCGGGTTGTATATATATATATATATATATATATATATATATATATATATATATATATATATATATATATATATATATATATAATATATATATATATAGGGTGGCGCAAAAGTCACGCATCATAGGAATTTTCAGTGTTGAGGTTAATATATTATTTTTTTTTCTTTTTGGTAGGGGATGACTGCGAAATTAACAACAGACGAGAGGGTGAGCTTGGTTTTAATGTATGGAATACATGGTACAACAAATCGATGAATCTGTACCGAATTTAAATTCTGTACCGATTCATCGATTTGTGGTACCTGGTATTCCATACATTAAAACCAAGCTCACCCTCTCGTCTATTGTTAATTTCGCAGCCATCCCCAACTTAAAAGAAAAAAATAATATACAGGGTGTACATAAAGTCAGGATCTATTTTTGTGAAGCACTTGGAAATTATATGGAATTCAATCATAAAATGATAAAGTGGTAACATTTATTAAATAATTAAGAGTAGGATTCGACGTGACGCCCATCAGTATCCCTGCACAGCTCAAATCGTTCCGCAGCATTTCTAAACACATTCTGGAGCATTTGCGGGGTTATGTTATCTGCAGCAGTTCGTATACGTGTACGTAAGTTTTCAAGACTCGTAATCTTCATCTGATAGACGTGCGATTTGATAAAGCCCCATGCAAAGAAATCTAAAGGGGTTAAATCTGGTGATCTCGCTGGCCAAGGTCTGTTGCTTCCGCGTCCGATCCAGCGATTTGGAAAACGTCCATTTAGATAATCCTGAACAATTTTGGCATAGTGACAAGGAGCACCATCATGTTGATAGACGACGGTACTAACAATCCTATCCCCAATCAGCTGAGGTTCAAGGAATTGCTGCAACATGTCCAGATAAATAAGCCCCGTAACTGTAGCTTCAGCAAAGAAAAAAAGGACCATAAACCTTAGATTTTGTTAAACCCATCCAGACATTAACTTTAGGTGAGTCTCTTTCCCAATTTTGGACGAAATCATTCGGTCTTTCATCTGCCCAAATTCGACAGTTATGGCGATTTACTTTTCCACACATATGGAAAGTGGCTTCATCACTAAAGAGAATGTTGTCCATTAAATTATCACTCCAGATTTGTTCTACGAGATCAGCACACACAGCACTTCGTCGAGGGAAATCTTCCTCATGTAAATCATGTAAAACCTGCAAATGATACCTTTTCTTCTGCAAATTAACTTTCAGAATTTTGTGCACAGATGACGTCGGGAGGCCGAGTCTGTGTGATGCAGCACGAACGGACGTACGTGGCTCCTCAGTGATAATTCCGCATACTGCATTCACGGTAAGATCTGACATACACGGTCGTCCTGATCTTGCTTCATCATTTACAGATCCCGTTCGTTTAAATTTGTTCACCAATTTTCGTATTGTCTTGTCTATTGGCCCCGGCTCATGAAATCTCCTTCTAAACTTCTCTCTGATGTCATTGTATTTCTTTCCCTCGATTCGCCAAATTACTATTGCCACACGCTCTTCTGTATTCATTCTAAGGGCTTCTGAAAAGAAAAATAGAAAAAAATAATTATTTCACAAAAATAGATCCTGACTTTATGTACACCCTGTACATATTATAGTCAACACTGAAAATTCCTATGATGCGCGACTTTTGCGCCACCCTATATATATATATATATATATATATATTAGTGATGGATCGAGTGGTCGGTTTTTCACAACCGCGGTTGCGGTTGTGTTTGCGGTTGTCGAATTTTTTCCAACCGCGGTTGCGGTTGCGGTTATCATACACTAGGAAAAATGTGTAATTATTAACTGGATTTAGCCACTATAGTGCGATTTAGCCACACTTGGTACATAATATATACTAAATAGTATTTATTTAGTAAATACCTTATGTTGAACACAAGTTTTGCAATACACCGCTACCGCTATTTGTGTGTTGCAAAACTTGTGTTCAACATAAGGTATTTACTAAATAAATACTATTTAAATGAAGTATATTCTAAACTTATATAGCTATTATGAAAGAATAGGTCAAATTAATTAAAACCATATTTTGCACTAAGTGTGTTACCAGGATGAGGGACGAGGACCCATCGCACTGTTCATCCCACCTACCACTTTCCCCAGCCTCCACCCATTGGAAAGTTATGGATTATTATTCATTTGAAAAACTGATGTCAAACTTAATGACAGGCAGTGTGAATTTCAAGAATAATATTTTGCATGGAGCTCACAGAGTAATAACTTAGAGCGCAGTTTAAACCAATTTTACTACGGCAGCCGTATGACGTCACGTTTAAGCACGCATAAGGAGACCCATCATTTTCTTTTTAAAAAAAGAAATATTTCTAATTAACCTAAAATTAAAATTAACTAAGCTTTTACAACCGCAACCGCACTTATGGAACGGCGGTTGCGGTTACGGTTGCGGTTGTGAATTTTTGTGCGGTTGTAGTGCGGTTGCGGTTGCGGTTATTCGATCCATCACTAATATATATATATATATATAACTAAACTCCCTGGAAATCTACTCTCTCGAAAGAAGGCGCGAGCGGTACACAATAATATACATATGGAAAATACTTGAGGGCTCTGTCCCTAACCTTAGAAATGAAATAAAAACAAACTGGAATGAGAGAAGAGGCAGATTTTGTACGGTCCCAGCTGCGGTGGGACAAGGGGCCGTGAAAACGAGGATGGAAAATACCCTCAGAATACGAGGCCCAAAGCTTTTCAATGTCCTACCAAAAGAAGTGAGGAATCTCCAGCACACCGACCTGAATAACAAGAACCAGCTGGACAGATTCCTGTGCAAAGTCCCTGACCAGCCATGCGTGGCTGGCTACGAGGGAAGGAGGAGATCAGACAACAATTCTCTCCTTCACCAAGTCCCGCAAATGAAGCGGGATGCTGCAGACGGGTCGATGCAGGTCGATCCTGAACCGTCGTTCAAACTCACCTAAAGTAACCTAAAGTAAGTAAGTTATATATATATATATATATATATATAACCTTTTTTGCTTCCGTCCGAATTGTTCATCCTGATGAAGAACAAGTTTGTCACTCCACCTTAGACCTACAGTTTAACGTGAAATCCGAACCACGCCCCACCAGCCGCCCAGCGTCTTAACCACTGGGTTACCCAGGGTACCCATTTATATGTACAAATTTTTATTGTGTGGAAGGATGAACAGCTGGGTTTTGCTGCACGCCGCCTGCCGTCACCGGGTCTCGATCCCGGGGCCGATGGATTCGTAGTCAGCGATGGTAATCACCATACCACCGAGGTATATACCTTTCAACCTTTCAAATGTTCAGCGCGATGATTCCTCATTTCACGAAGGTCAAGCTTGTCGCCCCTCCTCTGGAGTTGGCCTGGCGAAGTAGTGAGTTGGTTTCTTGTACTCTCCACCTCACATAGTCAGGTACGCCCGGCTCATCGGGGACTGTTCTGAGCCAGGCGTCTAATCTTTTGAAGATGTCCACCGCAACACCGCTCGTGTTCCTTAGGTCTTTGAGCAGCTGATTGAACAGTTTTGGTCCTGTCACAACAAGACTATTTTCTTTCAGGGTTAAGGATGTTCCCTGTCTAGCCTTTAATTTGGGAACACGACACAGTCTTCCTTTTCTACTTTCCACTGTTGTTTGGGGAGTTACAGGGTTCAGAGTAAGATTAGGGACTAGTTTCTCCATTATTTTCCAAGTGTAAATAATGGTGCATCTCTCTCTCCTCCTTTCCAGTGAATATAGGTTTAATTCGCGTAACCTTTCCCAGTAATTTAGTTCTTTGCACCCGTTGATCTTGGCTGTGAAGCTTCTCTGGATCCCTTCCAGCTGTCTAATGTCTTCTTTTTTATATGGGGATGTTAGGACGGAGCAGTATTCAATTTGGGTATGATCAGTGTTTTCAGTAGAGGAATCATTACATTCCTATCCCTTCGTTTAAAGGTTCTCAATATCTGTCCCGTTATTCTCTTTGCTCTGTTTATTGCTATCTTATTTTGTGTTTCAAATTTCGCATCATCTGTCATTACAACCCCTAAATTTTTTGCTCTGAATTTCTCTGAATTTCCCGTCCATTTGGGGTATAATATTCCATGGATTTTAGGTCTTCTCTTTTTCCGTACCGTAATAACTGAAATTTCTCGGTGTTAAACTTCATATTGTTGACTTCCGTCCACTTGTAGATTCTGTTTATGTCGGTTTGTAGAGATCCTATGTCTTCTGGGTTTCTTATTTTTCTACTGATCTTTGTGTCATCGGCAAAGGATGTTACTGCGCTGTCTCTGGTAACATCCTCATCTATATTAGTTAGCATGATTATGAAGAGTAGTGGAGCTAATACTGTTCCTTGTGATACTGAGCTGAGGACCTCTGATTCTGATGGAAATTATACATATATATATATATATATGCGATGTTTCATTATAATTTTATTTTAAACTAATTGGTCCTCCTTCCCCATACACCAACCCCCCAGCTCCCCCCACCCCCTCCGAGAAAACATATTTGTATAACTCACGGTTGTCTTGCCCGATGACGCTCATGCCCTAAATCCAGCTCAGCTGTGAGAGGAAGGCGAAATATAAGCTAAATTGGTTCTGTTCCTCCAGACTACATCTCATATAAATTTCTTTCAAAGTAAATGTTTTGTTTATTTTAGCAAAATTTGGGTAAATTTTACTTTCTCGGATTCAGATCCAAAAATTCATATTTGCATTAACCGATATTAAGCCAAGTTAGAAATATGAATTCTATAATATTATGTGTGTGTGTGTGTGTGTGTGTGTTTAAATACATTTTCAGTAAAGTTTTCACGAGAGAGAGAGAGAGAGAGAGAGAGAGAGAGAGAGAGAATTTGGTTTTGAATTACGTGAAACTCAAGTGTTCACGGATTCTGTTCATTTTGCTCCTCGTTGCTTTACAACAGCTGCACAACTTCTACCTAAATCTTTATTTATAATCTCTCTCTCTCTCTCGGTATGTACAGTACATATTTTTATATATTGCCAAAAACTTTTCTGTTATATTAATTTTATTTATGAGAAATTTGATTTTGTACGTGTACTTTAATCTTTACTATTGTGTTAGTTTTCAGGTAAAGTTTCATCATGTTTTTTTCCTTGTTTGTTCGTCGGCTTATCCGTTCGTTTGTTCCATAAATTTAAGTATTGTCGATGTCTGTTTATCGGTTTGTAAGTTATTTAATTTTTGTGTTACATTTCATTTGTTTGTACAGGTTCCTTTTTCCTATCTGGTTCATTCAGTGTTCCTTTAAAAATAGAATAGTTTTAGTCGTTAGGCCTTGTCCGATCGTGTTCTTTGTTTAAGGGTTTGTTCACTCAACATGTCCAACGCTGATGTCTTCTTGTTTTTAATTTTTAAATTTAGTTACTTTTAGTTTTGGTTTCAGTCGTAATGTTAACACGGGTAAAACTAAGTATGACGCTTCATATACTGGGTTATGACTTATTTCGGCTTTACTCACGGGCCCTGACCTAGTTCATGCTGCAGTGGTTATAGACTAAGCCTATAGCCTATTTCAAACCAAGAAACGCATGCCAAATTTCTCTTTTATATATAGAGTAAGTCCTCTTTATACGTGAACTCGATTTAAGCGGATTCGCTTATACACGATCGACAAAATAAGGAACGTTATTCGATATACGTGACTGTGATCCGCGTTTATGCGATTTAACAAACGACCAATCAGCTGGCTGAACTCTCTAACTACATGTCTCCTCCTTTAAGGAGAGCACGCAGCACCAGACTTTCGACCCATTTTCATCCTTTTTTTTTTAACTATCAAACGCAAGGGTTAATCGGTTTTGTCCATCTTTCATCTACTCAACCATTGACCTCTGAAACAATCTTCCTCAATCCATCTTTCCCCCTGTCTATGACCTTCAATCTTTCAAATGCAGAATGTTTAGCCATCGCGAAAACTCTGAACCTTGATTTTGGCTCTCTCTTTCTCCTTCTATAGGGGAGGGGGCATTTATGCATCCGGTTGCCCTTGTCGTCTCCTTCCTGCTAAAAAAAAATATATATTAATCCAAAAAGTGACGCTATCAGGTTTGAAACTATTAATATCTTCGCTTGAAAAATGTCGCACCAAATCTGATAAATTTCTGCCAGATTTCTCAATCTGGTCCTCCTAGTGGATCCATTTACTTCAGCGGTTCTCAAACTTTTTCTTCTTCTGTACCCCTTGAATTCTTTCACGGGATTTTCTGGATTTTTGAGGGAGAGATAGACGATTTTTACTTTCTTTACGGCGTGTGACTCGTGGCCATTTGTTAATCGTATATAAAATGAAAAGGGTTATATTTTCAGGACCCCTTCGCGTACCCCGGTTTGAGAATCACTGATCTACTTGATGGATGAAGTATTTTTTACCAACATGCCTTTTAATAACACTAACCTAATCAGACATAGGTTAAGGTATCTAATCTATACGAAAAGATTCGTACGGCTCAACGAAGTTTATATATAGATTATACTAAATACATTATACCCATTCACATGGCACGGCCTATTCTAGAATATTCCAGAGTACGTTGGAACATCATTCACTGGGGCTCTTATTATATTAGTTTATACAACGGTGCTATGTCGTGTACGATTTCTACGTGTGTATAACGCGATTATCGAGCTAGTTTATATATTCTCTTTCCTGTAAAATTTACTTTGCTACTTTTCCAGGGTCAAGGTATTTTCTAGAACCTTTTTCCGTATCCGCCTGAGACGAGGAGGTAGCGGAGGGTGGGAAGAGATTTACTTACTGCTTACTGGCTCCCCGTTGCTGGCCAGCGACATGAAACCGACACTGTTCTTCCCCATGTGCCGCGGTCTTGTACCAGCTCCCTTGCTTCCTCTCTCTCCACACCAATCCACTCGAGATCTCTGTCCAGCATTCCCCTCCACTGTGTTCTCGGCCTATCGACCGGCCTCCTGCCCCTCATCTCTGCTCTCCAGATTCTTGCTGGTATTCTTTCCTCCCCAAATCCTTTCCAAATGCACATACAACACCAACCTCCTTCATCTCAACTTCACACTCACAGGAATCTGATTTAACCTCCTCCTTATAAATCATTCCTGACAAAGTCATTCCATCTCACCCCTTCCATTCTCCTCAACAACCTCCTCATCTCAAATGCATCCAACCTCCTCTCATCCGTCCGCGTCAGTGTCCACGCCGTCACTCCATACAGCAAAACTGAAAGTACCACTGCGTTAAACACTCTCATCTTTATCCTAGTACTAACCTCTCTCCTTCTCCACAACTTACACGTTAGTGCATTATACGCTGCCACAGCTCCTGCCATTCTCCTCTCGATATCGTTAAAGCACCTTCCATCCTCTGTGAATACGCTTCCCAGATATATAAATTCTTCCACCTGTTTCAATCTGTCTCCTCTCAATTCCATATCCTCCGCATTAAACCGTTCCCTTTCTCGACTAACACGCATAACTTCGGTCTTCCTTGTGCTAATGTCTATTCCAAAATCCTGCGTTAGAGTCTCCATTTTATTTACTAACAATACCAACATCGCCCACGTATCCGCCAGCACTGCCACATCATCTGCAAAGTCCAAGTCAGTTATTCTCTCTCCACCCACCGTTACACCACCCACATTTACCCCCACCATCTTCCTCATCATGTTGTCTATATACGAGTATATGGTAAATAATGTTGGTGATAACACACACACCCTTGTCTCAAGCCTGTCTTTATTCCAAAATACTCACTGCTTTCCCTATCCACTCTCACACAGCTACACACATCATTATACCAACTTCTCAACATATTCACTACTCTCACTGGAACGCCATAGTGTTCGGCAACCCTCCACATACCCTCTCTCCTGACTGAATCGTATGCCTTCTCAAGACCCACAAATGCCATACAAACCGGTTGAGAGTATTGCCACTTCTTCTCAATAACTTGTCTCAATGCAAATATTTGCTCCACTGTTGACCTACCCATTCTAAAACCTGCTCCTCTCTAAATTTTTCCTCAAGATCATCCTTTATTCTGTTCAATATTATTCGCATGAGTACTTTACTTGGAATCAAACTTATTCCCCTATAATTCCCACACACCTCCTTACTTCCTTTGTTCTTAAATAGTGGAACCACAATTGCTTTCTTCCAGTCTGATGGTACCTCTCCACCTTCCTACACCTTACTAAACAGCTGTACCTAAACCCTCTTCATTGCTTCTCCTCCCTCCTTCAACAACTCCGGCACTACACCACACACCTGCTGCCTTCCTGTTCTTAAGTGACTTCAATACTTTTTCGACTTCATCCATAGTAATTTCTTCATTACTGTTCACTTCTGTTCTATCTAGTTGTTGTAACACTTCCACGTTTACATTAGGATTGTACAACTTTTCGAAGTATTTTGCAAACACATCACTTTTTTCTTTTCCACTAGTTTTCAGTTCCCCATCTTCATCTCTAATTCCACCTGTTCTTCTATGTTGCCTTCCTTTGCTTACAGCTCCTCAAGAACTTAACTGCTGCAAACATACCGTACGAGTCCCCTCTCCGTCCAGCATCCTCAATCTCCATAGCTTTCTCTTCTCAATATATATTTTTGTTGTCTTTCAAGTTTCTGTGTAGGTTTCTAATCACCATACTACTTCGACCTTTAAGCTCTACCTTTCCTTCCTCACTCACACAATCCTGCATGGAATTCCTTAAAAAGAAGAGAGCCTTATGCTTTTCTTCCAGTTTTCTACTACTGCTAGAATAATTCACAAATGCATTGGTTTAATAAGAGGAACCTCCCCAAGTGGACCGAAAAGTCTTTGAGGATTTCCCTTGTCCTTGTAACTCCTTCTAACTCTTGTAACAAGTGGAATAAGACCTGTAATCTAGTTTATTGATATGTTAACAGGTAGAGTATACTGTACTGTACATAGAACTTACGAAGAAGGTAATTTATTTTGATTTTAGAAATACTAAACGATTGGTTAAACCAAAAAAGATTTTGCTTCTTTGGAAACTTGAGAGAAAATGGAAATTATCGCATTCGACCTATACTTAACCTAACTTAGCGTATCCTAACCTATGCTAACCTAAACTAACCTAACTTAGCGTAACCTAACCTATGCTAACCTAAACTAACCTAACTTAATTTAATCCAACCCACATTTGTGGATTTGTGAATAGAATGTGGATAAAATGTCAAGTTGATCAAGTGTCGTAATCCTAGTCCCATCTCGCTATTTAAACACACAAGTCACAGAATAAAGATGGGGGACTCTGAAGCCATGGATTTTCACACCGGTGAAAAGAGCATTCATATTTGTGAGAATGTATCTCAATCAAGATATTTTTTCGGATATGAATAGCTAAACTGGGATTCGAATACGGATCCTAAAAAGAATCCGTCTCCAGATTTGGGAGAGGTTTAGATTCTCGAGTGGATTATAAGAGTGTTTACTTGGATGAAAATTTAGTTAATTCGGCGGATATAGATAAGATTCAGAACAGCTTAACAGCTTGATTTCGGATAGAGATTTGCATTTCAATCCGCATTCGCGCCCACCTAACACACACACACATATATGTGTATATATATTACTTACTTGAGTCTTACTTGATATCTTCGAACGACTTTTCAGGTTCGACCTACTGTCGACCCTTTGCAGCGTCCCGCCTCATTTGTGGGATTTGGTGGAGGGGAAAGTTGGTTTCCATTCTCCTCCTGCTCTCGTAGTCAGTTACGCATGGCTGGTCAGGGACTTTGCGCAAAAACCTGTCCAGCTGGTTTTTGAAATTATTCAGTTTGGTGTGCTAGAGGCAGGGTCGGACTGAGCAGTCGGGCAACCGAGCATGGACCGAGAGCCCGGGCCATTAGGGGGCCCGGCGGCCCCGGCCCGCGGTCATCATAAAACAGTGAGAGTGTTCTCAATTGGGTTAAGTGTCTAATCGAACTGTAATATGAAAAAAAATCGGATTTCAAGGGGCCCAGGACCTCATTATGCCCGAGGGCCCAGGGTGCTGTCAGTCCGCCTCTGGCTAGAGGTTCCTCAGTAATTTTGGCAGTACGTTGAAGAGTTTTGAGCCTCGTATTCTGAGGGTATTTTCTAGCTTCGGTTTGATGACCCCCTGTCCTACCGCAGCTGCGACAGTACAGGATCTGCCTCTTCTTTCATTTCAATGTGTTTTGATTTTATTTCTAAAGTTTGGGACACATCCCTCGAGTATTTTCCACATGTAATATTATCGTGTATCGCTCACGTCTTCTTTCGAGGAAGTAGAGTCTCGGTATTTGTAGTCGAGACCTGTAGTCTTCGTCTTTCGTTTCGTAAAGGTCCTTTGTACGGCTACTATGTCTGCAATGTCGACTTTTCTGTATAGGTTTGAGTACTGAGTGATACTCAATTATGGACAGGACTAAACTCTTCCATAATATTAGGATTATACTTGCTTTTCTACTGCGAAGCTCGTCCAGATAATTTCCATTATTTTTTATAACTGTTGTCATTTTAATGTTGTAGCGTTCTCTGACTTCTACATCAGATGACATTATTAGTTGTGGGTTTGGTGTTATCCGTTATCTGTTTAGTTTCGTTTTCTATTACACGAAGTATTTCTTCTGGATTTTTTCGCGAAGTAGCAATTTCCAATCTACTCCCATTATAGAAGCAGATTGTAGACACCAATCGACCAGGGAAGTACTCCTGGAAAGGACGTTAGGCAGGAGACAGGGAGTGCTGGAACTCCGTTTCTTCCGTTACTGTCCTCCTTTGCTGATCTTTTTTCGTGTCTCATCTACCTTGTGAGCAGGCCAGCATGCTCTCAAACACACCGTTCTCCCTCTATTCCTCACTACACATACACGCATCTTACACACTACACACTCTTTTCAAAATTAAAAAATGTAAGAGTAACATTTTTTGTTTCTGGCTCTCTTCTTCTGTTTCTATATGAAGGGGTGTTTCGGTGGGTATTCGCCCTTGGCTCCTCCTTCCTGCATTAAAAAACTTAATTTGTACGTGTCCATTCTACTTTCACCGAATTCATATTTAATCCTTTAAATATTCCTTGTCTCTCTGGAACAATTTTTTTGTCTTATGGGTTTGGATTTTATTTGTATATCGATTAGCTTAGCTTAGTATCATTGTGGCTGGCGAGTTAACTGTGGGTGGTACTGGGTAGGGTGATGTTGCGTATATTTTTGGTGTCCATATAGCTGCGAAATCCGGTCTTTCCTCATTAAGAGTGACAGTTGTTCTTTTATCATTCTATTTCTTCATAAAAAAAAGTCCTTTCGTTGATAATGTTGTCCCTTCTTTTATTTAGGGGCTCGAGCCGTTTTTCCTCTTTGTCTTCTTTGCGTATCCGTTTGTGTATCCAGTAAAGCCTAAAGCTTAAGGGCCAAATTAAATAAAATAAACAGTCCAGCTTCGCAATTATTTATGTCATTGTAAATTATAATACCAATGTATTTATTTTATTATTAATAATAAAGGTTATTCAATTAAAAAATTCAAACCGTAGAAAAGCCAGAGTGACATTAAAGTAAAAGTACACTCGTTTTTCTGGAAATGACGTCTTTTATTGTCCGCAAGTTTACTAACAATGTAAAAATAAGGACATTCCATATTGAGACATTTTTTCTCACTAATTGAATGTCTACATACACAAGGTGGCCCAAAAGTCTGCTGCCAAAAAATAGTTTAGAATGCGTCGGGGCAACAGACTTTTAGGCCACCCTGTGCAACTCCGGACCCCCCCAAAAAATAGAATACTCTCTCAAATGCGCTCATGACCTTGATAATACCTTTAAGTTGTACACCTTTATGAGGAATAACGAGTATTTGTGACGTCATTATGATAAAAAGAAACCTGTGTGCAGGTTTTGAAAAAAAATAAAATATATCAAAAACCTTATTAAATAGTAATAAGTTAGTGCATAGCGACATACCAAAATATTAGAATATCTGGTCAGGTGTTACATACCAAAATATTAGAATATCTGGTCAGGTGTTACCTACCAAAATATTAGAATATCTGGTCAGGTGTTACCACCCCCCCGAAAATAAAAATAGAATAAATTCATTATGTTTACTGAGTGCTGCCAATATATTAAACCTTTATCAAAGACTTTTTAACTCTTCGTCTTAGTATTTAGTTGGGTTGGTCCACCCTTAACCGTGATTACGGCCTCCAATCCGACGTGACATCGAGTTGACAAGCCTCTTGTATTCTTCTGTTGTTAACTTTCTTTATTTTCATCAAATTCTTTGATGTTTTCCATTATAATTATGTTGGAGTTAAACTAATTCCTTTATTTTTTAAATTTTCCCAAACGACCGGTAAACATTTCCTAACTATCTTTAGCATGATACAAACGATAAGGACGAATATAACCGAAATATTTCTCTGTACGAATACTTATGAGTGCCACTATAAATTCTAAGACGCGGAGTAAAAAGGTCTTTGATCATAAAGGTTTAATATATTGTCACTACTCAATAAATATAATGAATTTATTCTTTCTTTTTTTTTTTCAACACCTGATAACATATTCTAATATTTTGGTATGTCGCTATGCATTAACTTTTCAATATTTAATACGGTTTTTGTAATTTTTTTTTTCCAAAACTGGCACGCAGAGACGTCTTCTTATCATAATGACGTCACAGATACCCGATATTCCTCATAAAGGTGTAAAATTTAAAGGTATTATAAAGGTCATGAGCGCATTTGGAACACTATTCTATTGTTTTGGTCCGGAGTTGTATGTTTAAAGATAAATTGGGTAATATAAAAATAAAATAAAGTTTAACGAGTTTCGAGATAAGATATCTCAAATCGTTTATGTTTAAAGAAATATTAATTTTTATTTTATTTCAGACTTTTCTCGGATACCCTGTATATATCATTAACCTAACTGTTAGATGAACTCGAAAAGGTTGTCTACTCCCACAGACCCGCAAACCGCTTAACCAAGTCAGATGTTTGAATGCCATAAAAGAGGAGCGCATCACGTGGCTTCTTTTGGTCGTCACCGTTCTGTAACAAATCTGAAGAACAAGTTCTTAACTCCTCCGGTTTTAACAGAGGAAATAAATACTTGCAGAGTCTGACGAAGGTAAAAAAATAACCAAAATTATTGATAAAAATATTATAATAATATAAGTGTGGAGAATATATAAAATTTTGCATTTTTTTGTTTTTTATTTTATTCCAGTTTTGATCTTAAATATTTTTGGTTTGAGTCGCCTTTGGTGGTGAAGTTTCGAATTTGGTTTGAGTCGCCTTTGGTGGTGAAGCTTCGAATTTGGTTTGAGTCGCCTTTAGTGGTGAAGCTTCGAATTTGGTTTATAAGTGGCAAATGATTGATTAGAAATTTGCCGAGAAAGTTGTCTAGAAATTTTGTTAGGTATACATTGTGCTTTACCAACAGGGTCGTCGTTTGGCTTTGCTAGGCTTTTGCGGGACCGGGTGCAAAATAACCTAGGGGGGGGGGTGCCGGCGGTCAATATTGGGAATGGGCTTTTTTTAATTGATTTTAAAACCCATTTAAATCACCGTTCAATTTATAATGATTAACATACGAAAATTACAATAAAGATGATTGGATAATTAATTTATATACAAGGGAAAGTGGGGTTTAGTTCTCTTAGTGTTGCTAGAGGGCCAGCCCAACCTCGGGGCTGGGTGCAGTGCGGGGCCGGTGCATATACATCTGAGAGAGAGAGAGAGAGTTACAAGGAGTTACAAGGACAAGAGGAAGCCTCAAAGACCTTCCGGTCCACTCTGGAAGGTTCCTGTTATTAAACAAGTTTATTTTTCTTTCAACTATCCTAGCAGTAGTAGAAAACTGGATAGAAAAGTAGAAGGCTCTCTCCCCACCCTCCGCTCCCTCCCTGCCAGAGGCAGGTACGGAAAAAGGTTGAAGAAAATACTTTGACCCTGGAAAAGTAGCCAAGTAGAGAGAGAGAGAGAGAGAGAGAGAGAGAGAGTGTCGAAATGGTAATTATGTATATACAGAGAGAGAACGGAAAATCTCCTATACAACTATATCTTCGGAGTTCCATACAGTGATGTAATTTTGATACCATCTTTATAAACACAGAAACAAATTTGTTAACCTGTTACTAATAATTTAAAACTTTACCAATTGTTTATAATTTCAAAGTCTGGATTTTAATAAAACCTGATCTTTTATCCTCTTTTTACGCAAAGTTTAGTAAAAACGACCATTTTTAAAGTAAAACTGAAAACAGTAATTTTCTCTTGGTTTCTTGGAGTGAGACCGGAGCTGAGAATTTTGAAAATAAGAAGGAACAGTGAGCGGAGTCGGAGCAAGGACTCCCGGGGTCAGAGAGGAATATGTGTAGAGCCGGAGTTGAATGGGATCCCATAGAGCTAAAACCTTAATTTAGTTAATTGCCGATCAAATAGCTTGAATTGTAACATCTTGTTTACGATATTGGTCAATTCATTTCACAAATTTTAGATTCATTTCGTGTTAATTTGTGGAAGATAATTTGTGTTTTACGCAACAATATTATTAACTATTCTGAAGCAAGTCGGGAAGTCAAGTCAGGAAGTCAAGTCAGGAAGTCAAGTCAAGGAATAACCTTACGAATACCGAATCCTAAATATGATTTTGAAAATGAACCCGTAACCAAATGTATAAAGAATCCGTTATTCTTTACTCTCCGCTTATGCATAATCTCACGCATGCCTTCATGTTCACCCCAGAGAAATGCTAATCATGATGGTGTACTCATCATATGTTGATATGATGAGTACATTTAATTTTTTTGTCCTCGATGAAAATAAAGTGAACTTTCTCCTAAAATGGAAAACAAAAATGGACAACAAAAACACTCATAATATTTGATCTTGAAATCACTTGAGGAAAAAGCAAAAGGAGGATCGGAGAAAACATTCATTACTACAACGGAGCGGAGTCAGAAATGGAAATAAAAGGAGCAGAATGGATTCAGAGCGAAAGCAAGTGGGAACAGACACTGATACAAAGAGCGGAGTGGATTTGGAACAGACATTGATGCAAAGAGTGGAGTGGATTCGGAACAGACATTGATGCAAAGAGTGGGGTGGATTCAGAACAGACATTAATGCAAAGAGCGGGATGCATTCGGAACAGACATTAATGCAAAGAGGGGAGTGGATTCGGAACAAACATTGTTGCATGAAGCGGGTCGGAGTCAGAATGATCAGAACATTGTCCCTCCTCCCCTCCTTCACTGGGTTATTACGCATCTTGTTCCTCCCACATTTATTTATATCAGGTTGAAATGCAACCAAATAATGATGGCGGTAATTTTTATTCATGATGTTGAAACCCAAATATTTCTTATTATATGTGGTCTGTTTTCTGCCAAGTTCGTCACAAGGATTTTAATTAAAGTTCTATGGGGCTTCGTTAACCACTTATTTATAATAATATTATTATTATTATTATTATTATTATTATTATTATTATTTACAAATATGAACTTCACATACTGTATGACGAAAAATCTCTTATTTCACACTTGGTTACTCACGTAGTCCAATTACCTACTGGAAAGACCATACCAAAAACACTGAAGTGCAAACCATAAAAGGTCCCCAATGGGTAATTTACACTCTCACTTCCCTCTTATCTGTGAAGATTCTTGGCCTAATGACTAGCTTTAAATTTAATTGTAAATAGTTACGAGTATATAAGCTTATACTCAAAATACAATACTAAAACTAAGATTTTATAGTCTGATCTAAAACTAGTGGTAATTGAAGTTAGTTTACAGGTGCAGAAAAAATACTGTAATTAAGGCTTTTGGCCACAGTGTAAAACTAGCGAGTATATAACATTACAGAGGGTTCACAGAAGTATCCCCTTACTATCCCCCTACCTTCAATAATACGCAGCTCAATCTTTCCTTTTCTTTTAACATTCTCGGTGTCTCCTTAGGGGAGTATATGTGATCTTTCCGTGAGGGATCACATATACTCTCTTTCTAAAACAGTTTCTAGGAGGTTAAATGTGCTGTACCGGGTCCGCAGTTTCTTCACACCCACTCAATTGCTATCTCTGTATAGGGGTCTTGTCCGCCCCTATATGGAGTACGCTTTTCATGTGTGGGGTGGCTCAACCTACGCGGCTCTACTTGACCGGGGTGGAATCAAAGGCTTTTCGTCTCATCAATTTCCCACCTCTTACTGACTATCCTCGCCGCAGTGTTGCCTCACTCTCTCCTTCGCTCTGTTGCTTCCTTTTCTGTCCAAATCCTTCACGCGAGGGTTAATTGGTATTTTCAACCTTTCAACTACTCAACCAGTCAACTGTGGAACAATCTTCCTCAGTCCATCTTTCCCTCTGTCTATGACTTCCAATCTTTCAATGCAAAATGTTCAGGCATCTAATAAACCTAAGACCTTGATTTTGGCTGTCTTCTTACTCTATGGGAAGAAGAGTGTGTGTGTGAGGGGGGGAGGGGGCGTTTTTGTGGGCATTCGCCCTTGGCTCCTCCTTCCTGCATAAAAAACGGCTTTCCCACTTTGATCCAAGTTATGTTAGGTTAAAGTCAGTTATGTTAGGTTAGGTTAGCTTAACTTAGGTTAGAATAAAGTCAGTTAGGTTAAGGTAGGTTAGGTTAGGCTAGGCTATGGTCAATTAGGGTTGGATACTTTTTCTCTGAAATCTTTTCTCACTTTTCCCATTCTCATTTGCGGACCTGGAATGGGAATGAGAATGGGGATAAGAATAACAATTTTATTTCCCAAACAGATGTAAGAGTGACTACATTCGTGATAAAAATGTTATTTATTAACTCACATCTGGTATCTGATCAATTAAAATCAATTTGGGAGATAAGATGGGTCACGAATGCGTTTCCAATCCGTTTCCGCTTTGCTTCTTTGAGTGTCCTTTTCTTTTATGGTTTATATCTATCTATCTATCTATCTATCTATATATATATATATATATATATATATAGACACACACACACACACACACATTTTCGAGTCCTCCTTCGCCAGAGTCTCAGGATCGTAACTCTTTCGTACATCAAGTATAACCGAACCTGAGCAAAGCATGCCTAAACAGGTGTGGCGTTTATATTATATATATATATATATTATATATATATATATATGTCATGTAAATTTGAAGTTATAAATCAAAACGATTTTTTTTATCATTATTTTTGACGGCTTGTTTTGTTTCTCAACCCTACTCCCCCACCCCACCCCTCCGCCAAAAAATGACGCAAAGACAATAGCCAAGTTTTCAGTGTTTATATCATTATATGGTGATAGATACTAGATAAATGGATAGATAGATATATAAAGAAATAATTTAATTGCTTTCAAATTGGTCTATTATTTCGTAAAAATGTTTGCGAAGAAATACGAGATATTAGAGAGATTTTCTAAATTGTCTAAAATTAAGTTCGCTGACAAGCCTAAGTGCGCCACAGTGCCGCGGGAAAATTTTGTTTACTTGCAGTACTCGCTGTAACGCCTAACCAAAGTCTTCGTTGTAGCGTGAGGGGAAAAATTGTTTACGTGCGAAGAATTATGTAGTCAAGCAGGCAAGTGGTCTGGAGTCCTTAGCCCACTCCTTAGTGTGATAGTGTTGCGCTTTTACGATCTTTATGATCTGTCTTTATTTTGCCGCGTGCAACTCGCTTCGTTGTTTCGCAACAGGAAATTCCCAGTAATGTTTTGAGTGAATCGTACATTGTTCGTCAAACCCTGTATGAAGATACAAATTATGGGGAAAAAAAATCCTTGTAAAGTACATGTTGGCAAAGATAGGGTCTACGGGTAGCACTCTGTAGCATAGCGTGGTCGGCCACGCTATGCTCACACGGCAGAAACTACCAGCGTTGTCGGTGAGCTGATCCGCAGCCAAGAAAATGAACCAGGCACCTGCATGAGCTCTCGACGAGTCATCAACGGGTTTATGGGTATCTAATGACAATCTGTGTGGCAGATATCAAAACTGTATTTCAGCTTAAACGGTTTTTTTGGGAGAGTAAGAGCGAACAAACTAAGGACAGCAATAAAGAAAACCCGACTAGGCAGATGTAAATGACTACTCAGACGTCTTTACACCAAGGAGGACTGTAAAAAAAAAGGATTTTCCGATGATAACAGTGGAAAAAAAAAAAGCACTCAGAATGACCCTGTTTACGCCAATGTGGACGAGGAAGCAGAAATGGCGTCTGCAGTCGTGACTGTGTGATGATTAATGTTGCCGTTTCCTTTGTTGCCAAAAAATGACCTCATATTCGTTCAAAGAGACTCGTAAATAAATTCAGAATGTTACTGTAAACACGTCTTTCCCGTATGTTGCTTTGCACTGAAGATCAGACGCCAAACTTCACTTTCATGCAAGATGGGAAACCGGCGCACCATTCTCAAGTCACTATTGATTTCCCACGAGCAAATTGCGCGGACTTCATCGAACCCAATCTTTGTCTACTAAACAACTCGGATTTGAATCCTGTTGGGGAAATATGAAGTAGATGGTATACCGTGGGACCAGAATCAACAGTGTTCAAGGATTGAAGAAGAGGATAGCAAAATGTTGGGAGCAACAACGTCAACGTTCCATCCTAGTTGCGATTTCCTACTGAGCCAAGAGGCTACAAACTCTGATGGACATACTAAAGTCTACCACAACCAGTAACAGCCCTCGACACACCATTCTGATTGCAATCCAGAAGAGGAATGCCAATCCGTGTAAATCCGTGTAAATACCTTTTATTCATCACAAATAGTTTTTAAAAAATAGTATACTAATTTAAAGCCAATTAAATTAACTATCCAACTATTTCAAACACATTTATATATTTTTTTTCTAATTATAAATATACAAAGGGCTGAAAAAATTGGCCAAGTTTTTTCTTCCGCCAACGTGTTCAACTTAAACTATATACCCGTAGGTATGTGTAGCCATAGCTACAACGATATATTTATACAGCTGTTTATATGTATATGCGTTCATATTTTCCATAAACCATTAACAAATTTTATTGGCTTCGAAACTATATATATATCAGTCGTAAACTTAAAATGTCATATCACTTCGTAAAGAAAATGTATAACATTTAAAAAGTCACACCAATTGGTGCCCATTTGTAATTCACGTCGTCATAAGGGCATTTTGGGGTACTGATTTTAACCTTTCGCTTCGAGAGACCGTTAATTGCTCTATGGCAAATGCAGTACGTGAAATGAGAGTTGAGTCATTGCAATATTATTCAGCCTGGCAAGGTGCCTTATGCATCAATTTCAGATATGGGGTCCTCTCTCTCTCTCTCTCTCTCTCTCTCTCTCTCTCTCTCTCTCTCTCTCTCTTTCTCTCTCTCTCTCTCTCTCTCTCTCTAATTATATTTTAATTTTATACTCGGTCAACTTTCCTATAAATTTAAAGTCTTTATTGTTGTATATATATATATATATATATATATATATATATATATATATATATATATATATATATATATATATATATATATATATATATATATATATATATATCTTGATTAAGAAATAGGCATTGTGTTAACTAACTTTACGACTTAGTATACAGTCCCCAAAATATCCCTTTGGGAAGAGAAAGCATAGCGTTTATGAGACAGTTGACGGAGTGCCACACTAAAATGGTGCCAGAAGTGCCACTATTAGGTTGAGTATTTAGTGGTGCGAGAACTTTTTTCGTGGATTCTGAGAGGAATGAAAGCTTCACACAAGCAAAGAAATGTTAATTGATATGCAGTAGGGCTTGTAAAAATCATTTTGACACGTACACACACGCACGCACACACACACACGCACACAGATACGACTACACATGTGCACTAAGTGAACTACTACTGCCTGAAGTTAGGACGCAATGTTTTTATATAATGATAATAAGTTTAACATAGTAACCTATTCTCAAATGTTATTTGAATTAACCTATAATCTCCGTCTATCAATATATAAAAAAGAGGCTTAGTTAGCATTCATGTTATTAACTTAATGAGGTGTTTAAAAGCAGTTTACATTACGCCATTTTTTGAATTGGTTTTTAGTCTATTTTGAAATCGCTAACACCGACAGCAGATTAGCAGCTCTAAAAAAGTAACACCAGTCCTTTTTACGCGTTTTTTAGTATACTGTAAGTATTTACTCCGCACAAGTGTCCGTCTTCATTAAATGCTTGCACAAATACGTATACACATATGAACGTGCACACCTACGCATACCTACTGTACAGTATATACATACATACATACCTACAGACACTTAAAGACTTTAAGATATATATATATATATATATATATATATATATATATATATATATATATATATATAGAGAGAGAGAGAGAGAAGAGAGAGAGAGAGAGAGAGAGATGAATTAAGCGCAATACATGTACCGTATATTATACTCGTATATTTTGCAGCAAAAGCATTTCATTATTTGTCTATTTGTCTCCAACTGCACAAACACCAAATATCTTTTCTACTCTATAATATACTCTATGATCAGTGTATCTCGCCAGAACACTTGATCAACACACTATATGTTTACACTTTTGAATTTGCTAAAACTGGGGTGTGGGAGTGGGTGGGTGAGGGGGTGGGGTACACTTTAAAGAAGAGAACCAAATAATAGACGATAATTAATTTTCCTCAAAGCGCCGAGATAGAATTTATTGGAATTTTACTGTCAAAGAAAAGTCTAATATAATTTATAAATGCAAGCGAAATATAGTTAGGTTAGATTAAATTAGGTAAAGTTAGGGTAGGTAAAGTAAGGTTAAATTAGTTTGGATTGGATGAGTTAGATGAAACTATATTGTTTCGTTCTCTGTAAAAGAAAGTCGAAACTCTTTTGTTTTGAGGAATTTTGCATTCGAGAAAAGTTTCGCGATGTTTAGAGAATTTGTCCGGCTGGTCAAGTGTTTTGTCTTTTGGAAGGCCCCAGAAACGCCACTCCTGTTAGATCAGCTAGGGTAAGCGAAGTTCAGTCTGTTCAGCAGTTGGATATGTGGCCAACTGCTGGGCTTCCGCGTTTAGATGATACATCAACCTTTAGATAGTTCTGATCCCACGTAAAGCTTGAGGTCCCCTTTGTCGCACGACCTTTGTCTTTACGAAGGAGGTTAAAGAACTCTAAGCATTACTGGAAGACTGAAAGAAAGCAATAATTGTTTCATTGTACAAAAGGAAAGGTGAAAGGAATGAATGTAAGAATTACAGAGGTATGTCTGTTGAGTGCAGTAAAGAAGCTGTATGGTAGGATAATGATAGAAAGAGATTTCTTCTCATTTGTTTGTAAACTTTGCCCTCTTTGTTGTCAGGCTCTGATAATACATTTTTTTTTTCAAGTGAGATAATACCTTTATTAGTACATATCCTTTTCCAAGAATTCATTATCATAAAGCAAATTTTCGCTTGAAGTCCTTCAATCTTGCATTGCACCAGTTTCAAAATGGGATTTGTATTTTTTTCCCATTTATTTCAGGTGTAGACAAGTTAAACGCAGTCTTTAACTTTTCTTTCAACAGCGATTTCACGCATTTCTGCATTCTAAATTACCGTTTTGTAAAAGTTTGATGCTTACGTTACATTTCTTCTTTTTGTCAAAGTGCGAAAATATCTGGGATTATTCTTTATTTTCCGTCTTTTGGTATTCTTTACCGAGATTTTTCAGATGGATTGTTTGAATGTTTCGAGTTAGTCTTTAATTTTCACTCTCTTCTATAATGTTTTTGGTTTTTCTCGTTTATTTTGCAGTGGTTTAAAGTATGTTTTCATTCTAAGAAAGGTGTTGTGATCTCTCTCTCTCTCTCTCTCTCTCTCTCTCTCCTCTCTCTCTCTCTCTCTCTCTCTCTCTCTCTCTTTTCTGCATTTCTTGTATGCGTATGCATTGTAGTAAGATTGGTTCTATTTTGCTTTCTGTTATCGGACGTCTTCCTCTTCTTCTACATTTTCTACATTTACATCTACACGCTTTATTAATCTACTTTTTTCCAAGTTTAAAACCTAAAGCTTAAGAGCCAAAATAAATAAAATAAATAAGTCGATTAACATGTGTTTATTTTCTGTAAATATTCATGTAATAAGACAAAAAAATTGTAATATTGTCATTTTTTTTTCTTTACTAAAGAATTTTCATTTTAACTTCATTTCTTTAAAATATCACTTACATCGGATTATGATAAGAAATTTGACTTCACAGTAGGAGTTCATTGTTTGAGTTCACAGTAGGAGTTCATTGTTTGAGTTCACGGTAATCGTATCTCGGAAACAATGGCAACGGATCCCTTTTTCTTTCTCATGATTTGTACGTTTATAATCATATGTCCTCTTATTTGTCAAAATCAGATCCAATACATTCTCTTTTCTTCTTCTTTCTGTAACTTCTTGAGTGACGGCGCAGTCACCGACACACGGAATTTTGCCCGTGACTAACATTTCCCTAACTTTCAAAAACAGTTATGCTTAATGAGAACTACATTGAAAATTTTGGACATAGATTCTATCATTAGTTTTCTTCCATGTGAGGGAAAGAAAGTTAAAATCCCCACAAATTAATATAATAATAATAATAATAATAATAATAATAATAATAATAATAATGTTTTGAGTTGTTTATAACCTCCATCGTAACATCTGAAGTCATATGACAGAAGGGACCTAGAGCATTTCGCGTGACCCAAACCACTACCACCACCACTACCCTACAAATAGAGATCCAAAGAAGACTCGAACCCAGGACCTTCAGAATAACACCTCCGCAGGTCAGCACATTAAAACATTTGGTAGAAGAATTATTATTAAATTTATTGCATTGCCAATTTAATTTAGATAAAAATTTTAAATTCATTTTTTGGCAGCATTTGAAACCATATAAATATTTATGATAATAATAATGATAATAATAATAATAATAATAATAATAATAATAATATAATAATAATAATTATTATTATTATTATTATTATATTATTATTATTAGTGTAATAATTATAAATATTAATTAGTAAATTGAGCTCTTTAATCTCTAATATAATTTATGTAAACGTATTCTGTGACTTAATTATATCTATACTTTGTCTATGTAGATCCGTTTTCATTATACAGTGTGTTCCAAAAGTCACTGTAAGGTCTCATTTAATCGCTGCATTTAATCCTACACTGATTTATTGTCAGCACCCGTGGTTCAGTGGGAACGCCGTTTCCTTATAAGACACTGAGGTTGGGGGTTTGACTCCTGACGATGCTGGTAATAATAATGCGGGAATTAGATCAATGGTCCGCATTAGTTGGCCTGAGCGCTGTTGTGCCAGTTTCTGGCCACTCTCACGGCTTAATATTATTATTACGCGCCTCGGTGATGTAGTGATGACTACGGATCCATCGGCCCGGGTTCGATTCCCTGTGAAGGTAGCTAGCGCGCAGTTCACACTTAGCTATTCATCCTTCCATTGATTGGTAGGTAAATGGGTACCATAAAAAAAATCCCCAAATGAGGCGGGATGCTTCAAAAGTGGTTGAACGCGGGTCGATCATGAATATTTATTAAAAAAAACGAAGAACAAAAGCTTATTGTACACCCTGTATACAACACCATGTATCCTCATTTTATGGCTAAACTCCGCGGCCTCTAAATATTTTATACACAGAATACTGAACAAGGTTTTATATTTCATTTCACAGTTATGCAAATTCGTGTCTAATAAAGCTATTATTTGCGCATTTCTGCTATGAACTTGTCGTCATTTGCATTTCGTAATGAAAAAGGATTAATATCGTAGAAGTTCTCTGAAATGATATTTTCCTCTTGTTTTTCACCGTTTTTCCACTCTTGGTTTGAATATTGATCTAAATTCACTGTCGTGCGTTTGGTTGTTTGAGTTCATTTAGTGTCGGTATTTGGCAGTGAAATGGACCTTCTGACTCTTGTTCAAAGTTCTGAAAATGGTTGTTACATTTCGTTTTAAGTCCTTCCTTCCAAAAGAGGGCACCACTAAGACTGGCGTAACGCCACTAACCGAGAAAAATTATTCTCCTTTAAAAGGAGAACTGAGTCGAGCTAAATACATTAGGCGCAGCGAGCTCCTCACTGCACCCCTTCCCCATTCCTCAGAGTGGTTTGGGACAGTCTATATAACTGGGTTTCTGAATCTGTTTTTGTTGCTGTATCACCTGTTGGGGTATTAGCAGGATTTATGAAGGTATAATCTTGGGTATTATCGTCGGTGATAAGTGTATTATTATTATTATTGTTGTTGTTGTTAATAGAGGGTTGTGCTATTACTATGTTGTTTTTGTTGGTATTGAATACTGACTGGATGATTTTTGAGAAGAGTTCGAGTCTTTTTTGACAAGTAGAGTTATCCTTCTTTCAAACCTCTTAATTCCTTTAATGCCAACCAATACTGTCCTATTTACTGATTTTATTTCGGCTAATGACACAAGGTTTTACTCAGTTTTAGATATGAGCTTTATGTGCTTCAAAGGTCTATATACATAAGTTCTGTCATTATGATTGCGTACTCCCTTTCTGTCAATATGTGTCCTGCGGGTTAAATTAGGTTAGGTTAGGTTAGGTTAGGTTACACTAGATTAGGTTAAGTTAGATTAATAAGAGTGTCGATACCAAATGTCCTTTTAACGAAATGTATATAGGTCCAGCTTGTGCTTGTACAACCTGTAATAACTGCAGTATCTGCAGTACCTCTATATTCAGGTCTTGGTTCTCTTTCGATTTGTAAGTACCAGTATATATATATATATATTATATATATATATATATATATATATATATATAATATATATATATATATATCGTAATAACGACGCTTGTGTGTGTGTGTGTGTGTGTGTGTAGAGTTAATCTTAATGTAGGTGGTACAGAACGCCTTTGAGAGGGACCAAGGAAAATACGTGGACTTCAGTTTCTGAAATTAAGAGTCTGATCAAAGAGTTAAATGACCTATTGAATGAGTATTTAAAGCATGCCAATGGTGTAGCGAACCTGCATATCCCATTGTTTTTTCAGCCATGCTCACTCGTAGTTATATTCTTGCAAATTTTACGAGAGCATATATCTTTTCTCTTGTCAAAAATAAATATAAGACCATTCTATCTAACAATAATTAAAGGCCTATTCCCGTTGCCCCTTGTTTCTCAAAACTACTTCAGAAAATTCTGTGCTATGCCTATTAAATCATTATTTATGGACATTGTAATCAGTTTCATTTTGAAAAGTTTCGCTCAACTGATTTATGTATCTATGTATTGAAGGAAATTATGTTGAAGTACGTTGACAGTAATTCAACTATTTACAGTTGTTTCTTGGAAACATGTGATTGAGTGAACCGCAGTATTTTATTTTAAAAATTAGGAGATAAGAAGATTTCATCGTATATATTAAATACAGGGTGTTGCATAAGTCGCTTTACCGAGAACACTGAAATCGCCTTGCGAAGAAAAATATTTATTATTTATTACAAAAATTGTTCAAAGTGTCCTCCATCATGTTCACTATATACGTTACATCTTTGAACCGCTGAACAACAAATAGCGCGACACAGTTCTTTGTTATTATTCAACGTCTCGAACTCTTGGCGTATCAAAGTCTTCGTATGATCGAAGTCCCACGGTTTCTGGTCGTAGACTCTATCTTTGATTATACCCCACATTGAATAATCACATCACATTGATTAGTCAATGTGGGGTATAATCAAAGATAGAGTCTACGGCCAGAAACCTCGGAACTTCGATCACATGAAGACTGATACGCCAAGAGTTCGAGACGTTGAATAATAACAAAGAACTGTGTCGTACTATTTGTTGTTCAGTGATTCAAAGCTGTAGCGTGTGTATTGAACATGATGGAGGACACTCTGAACAATTTCTGTAATAAATAATAAATATTATTCTTCGCAAGGTGATTTCATTATTCTCGGTAAAGCGACTTATGCCGCACCCTGTATATTCAAGGCAAGGCTCTTTGTCCTCTCCTTTTCTGTTTGATGTGTATATTGATAGCTTAATTACTTTACTTAATGAGGCAAAAGTTGGATGTTTTATAGATAACTTGAGATTAATAACTTAGTCTATGCCAATAATATGGTATTAATAACCCCTTCTCTTAAAAGGTCTGGATTGTCTTCTAAAAATCTGCGAATTACGTATATTCGCAGAACCATGATACAGTATTAATTTTAACGTTACTAAAACTAAGGTTATATATGCATTTCCATCCTAAAACCTCTAATCAATCAGCTAATATTAGTTTCAAAATGAGAGGTAAACCAATGAAGCACGTACAAGTATTTAAGTATTTGGGTCAGATTATCACTGCTCTTTGAGTGATGACTCGGAGGAGGAACAGTATCAGAGGTATAGTGCCAAAGCAAACACGATTATAAGGAACTTCAGATTCTCTACAATACAGGGTTGTACATAACCTTTTGCTAGGGGTTACAAACCAAAGTAAACAAAAATACGACAAAAAATAGTAGGCCCTATACCATTTGAAAGCTTTTTTCAAACTGAATAAAAAAAATGCATCAATATCTCGTATGCTTGCCATTACCTTCACGCAAAGCTCTCAGACGTTCAGGATATAATTTCAGCAAACGTTCACACAAATCTATGTCATATTCATATTTTTGGAGGATGGGTTGAGTGTGTTGAAGGAGAACTCGTTGAGATATCAGTTGTGATCAAGTTCCTGCAGCATCAAATCTTCCACTTTGTCCTTGAAAATCATTGCAAAGTGCTCTGCTGCTTTCAGATCAGGAGAATTTCCTGTCTCTTGAGTCCGATCAAAGAAATCAATCCCAGAGTTTCTCAGAAGTTGTTGGGTGACATTTGCACGGTGGCATGGGGCACTATCATGAAGGTAAACCACTTCTGAGGTGCCTATTACATTTTGTGGATCTGAAAGAAATGAAATGACATTTTCTGTAAGAATAGTCCGCCAATAATGTGCACCATTCCATGAAGCGCCTTTTTTTTTTTGATCACTCACGTCATTTTGACAGCAGTGAAACAAATGAATATCTCACTGCAACAAGATTTTTTGCAAAGCTGTTGATAATACTCATCGTCTTCAATATCTTCTAAGGAGAGTGACCACACCTTATCATTTTGGTAATTTGGCCGACGGATAGTCCAAACGAAGAATTCATCACTTGGTGTCAGGTGCATGAAATCATCTTCATCTCTCAGAGGCAGACACTCTCAAAACCAAAGTCGATTATCAATGCTTGTTGAGGGATATCACTGGCTTTGGGATAATATGGAAAGGCTTCAATCCTTTCTTCGCGCGATATCGTTGAATCCTTACTTGACCGGTCAACAGCCTTCTTTCGCCTCTCCAAGATGATTCTGGCAACTTGAATGTAACTTCGTTGCCTTTTGTCACCGATTGATGAAAGTTGTACCTGCTTCCATTGCTTCTCGATAGGCATTTGTTAGAATTCAATCTACCACACGTTGTTCTTCACTATCTCCAACGACACCAGCTATCATCAACTTCAGTTATTGATCTAAAATCACAATGAAACTATCGATTAAAACATACATAACACATCTACTTTGTCACACCAGTAAAGTTTACACCCTCTTTAGCAAAAGGTTACGCGCAACTTCGTACTATTCTCGCTTCTGCAGCAGCTGTGGAAAGTAATTTTTCGCTCAGTGGAGATTTGGGAGATGCCAGAAGAGTTTCACTAACTCCTCAAATGATGGAGAATGTAATCTTGCTTAGAGAATATATACGTACAATGGTCGTTATACAATGAGTGTTATAGCTACGAATAATATGTAGTAAAATTATATTAATTAATTAATTAATAAATTTGTTTGTATTCAAAGAAGAATCCAAGTCTATTTAATATTACAATACATTTGTAAGTTGTAAGATTGAATATTTGATACTCTACTTTATATCAAATTTATCATATAAAGAGAGTAACAGTTAATTTTGCTATAAATAAACATATTTTATACCGTAAATAAATTTAGATAATAAAAAATTATAATATCAATATGCGCCTCGGTGGTGTAGTGGTTAGCGTCGCTAACTACGAATCCATCGGCCCCGGGTTCGAGACCCGGTGACGGCAGCCGATGCGTAGCAAAACCCAACTGTTCATCCTTCCACATAATAAAGAAAGTGGTTGGTAGATAAGTGGATACCCTGGGTGGCCTAGTGGTTAAGACGCTGGGCTTCTGGTGGGGCGTGGTTCGGATTCCACGTTAAACTGTAGATCTAAGGTGGAGTGAAAAGCTTAACCTTCGTCAGAATGAAGAATTCGTGCGGAAGCTAACCAAAGGTTTAGATAAGATGAATAAAAAATTTTATATCGTGCCTGTCACAACTAATAGAACCTTATAAGAGAATTAGTGATGTACCTGAAAACAATTATAATTATAATGTAATAGGCGCAGACTTTTCTAAGGCATTCGATAAGTTTGATCATGGAATAACGCATAAAATGAAAAATGCTGAAATAACAGTTAGGCAAGGAACGAAACTGAATCTATAACTTCCTCAGAGAACGTCAGCAAATTGTTACAATCCAAAGAATATTATCATTATGCCGAATTGGAAGTATGTAGGTCAGTACCACGAGGAACAGTATTAGCTCTAGCGATATTCATAATCACGTTAACTTAACTGATATAGACTGAATTAACCCATAATAAGAGTAGTACAGTAACATCCTTTGCTGATGTTACAAAAATTAACGGAAAAATTAGAAACTCGGAAGATATAAAATTTTTAGAAAGAAGCGCAAACCGAATATGGAGATGGTCAGAATACAACAATATGAAATTTAACACTGAAATTCATCAGCTCATAATTTAGATACAGAAAAAAAATTAGCCACTAAAATTGACAGACTACCATGCTCCAAATGGACAGAAAATTAAGAGAATCTCAAAAGCAGAAAGGAGTTATAATGACTGATAATACGAAATTTCAGACACGAAAGAGGTATAGGTAGAAATAAACAAAACAAATGGAATAATGGGACAGATATTGAGAATACTTAAAATAAAGGACAAAACTGTAATGATTCCTTTGCTGAGAACAATGATTAACCCAAAACAAAATTATTGCTCAGTCTTAACGATTCCATACCAATAAACAAAAAAAAAAGGGGTGAAATTATTCAGTTAAAATAAATTCAAAGAAATTTCACGGCCAAGATCAATCCCTGCAAACGGCTAAATTACTGGAAAAGATTATCTATATTAAACCTATGTTCGATACAAAGAAGAAAAAAGTACACCATAATTTACACATGGAAAATAATAAACTATTTCTAGAACTCAAATTGAACCCTATAATCATCCAAACGAATCTAGAAAACAGAAAATGTAGAATTTGGTGTTCCCAAACTGAAGGTACGATAAGGAACATCCCCAACCTTGAAAGAAAATAACTTTGTCGTCAGTGGACCAAGATTATTCAATGAGATACTCAAACACATTCGGAACACTATCAATATTGATGTGAAAGTATTGAGAAGAAGACTGAACGCTTGGTTCAGGACAATGAGCCAAGTGTGAGATGAAGATCTCAAGAAAGTAATTCTCTCGTTCACCAAGCCGATTCTAGAGGTGGGGGGCCATGAGCCTGACCTTTGGACGGTGAGAGATCGACGCGAAGAACTAATACCAGGTTACCACGTACATACATACTGTATATATGTATACAGTATATATATATATATATATATATATATATATATATGTGTGTGTGTGTGTGTGTATATATATATATATAATATATATATATGTGTGTGTGTGTGTGTGTGTGTGTGTATATATATGCTAAACACAGACCATGCATGGAACAAGGAACTCTTCTGGGAAATTACATCCACTATAGTTTGAATAAGTAATGATAAATGACAAATACTATAGTTTTTTCTTTTTCATGATGGAAAGCCCAACGTGGGCACCGGGTTACTCGCAAAGAGGCCCAAAAATATAACTTCCCTCACCAGGTATCTGCAAAACAGATAGGATCCAGCTATGGGACAGGATCTAGGGTTTACAGCTTACACCTAGCCTACTACAGTCAGAACCTCAATATACGCAAGAAACTCGTGCATTCACGTCGGATTGAATACATCAAAGAAAAAGGGGTAACTATTGTATTTTTAGCCAAAAAACAAAAGTTAAACCTCAACCGGGACATTGAGCGTCCACTTTTCAAGGCGTATAACACGTGCCTAGATCCTGTTCCAAAGCTGGATCCTATCTGCTTTGCAGATAGCTGGTGAGGAAAGCTATATTTTGGGGCCTCTTTGCGAGTAACTCCCTGCCCACATTGGGCTTTCCATCACGAAAAAGAAAAAACTATAGTATTTGTCATTTATCATTACTTATTTGAACTATAGTGGATGTAATTTCTCAGAAGAGTTCCTTGTTCCATGCACGGTCTATGTTTAACATACAAGTTTCTCAGGGGACCATTCTGAGTTTGTGTATATATATATATATATATATCTTTCCTCTTATTCTATGTACCTATCTAATTACTCTCTCTTTCTCTCTCTCTCTCTTTATCACAAACACACACACGTACACACACACCTAAAAAATAATCAACCAGATAAAATGTTACGTAACACTGTAATGCTTATTTGAATATGTACACATGTATGTAAGAACGTGATAATGTACGTGTATATGCATAGCGTGCACATGCTCTAAATATTCGGACATATATACACACAGACGCACACATACACACGCACACGTACACAAACACACACACACACACACGCAAAATAAACAAATACAAATTTCTACAAAACTGCAGCGCTTTTCTGCGCATTTGTTTTTGCGTCTTACCAAAAGGTAAAACGATTGTGTGTGTATGTATATATATTACAGTTAATCATTAAAAATATCCACAATTGCTATGGTAACTAATTTTTCAACAACTCCATATATATATATATATATATATATATATATTATATATATATATATATATATATATTATTAGTAATATAGGGAGGAAATATAGGGGAGGGGCGACAAGCTTGACCTTCGTGAAATGAGGAATCATTGCATGGAACATTTGAAAGGTTGAAAGGTATATATATATATATATATATACAACAAAAATTTTCCTCCACATTACTGAGGGCACCTCTCTTTACATTCAGTTTCTATATTCTCTTGTGGGGATTTGTTTGGGATGGGGTTGGGGGGGGGGGGGGGGGAGTAATTTATCTAATCATTGTTGTTGAAAACATTCTTAAAGAAATATTGAAATGATATTAAGTATTTTTAATATTAACTTTGAACAATTGTCGCGAATATTTAGAGCAAATAATTACATTAACATATCTTATGTTAATGAATAAAACAATCGTATATTAATTACGTCTTATTTGATTTCCTTCTCAAAAGTTAATCTGCTGATATATATATATATATATTTAATTTTTTATTTTTTATTTAATTTTTTATTATTATTATTATTATTTTTAAACAGAGCTGGGCACTTGCGGTTTTTTTTGCGTTTTTTTTGCGGTACTGCGGTACTGCGGTACTACTACCGCACTACCAAACCGGTACCGCATAACGCAGTACCGCAAAGGATCGCTGAAAGTACAGCAGTACCGCTACCGCATTCAAATTTCCCGCGGTACTTTCCGCGGTACCGACCAACACGGTAGTACCGCAGTACCGCAGTACCGCAAAAAAACCCGCAAGTGCCCAGCTCTATAATAATAATAATAATAAATAATATATATATATATATATATATATATATATATATATATATATGATGTAACAAAAGTTCATTCTTGTAGGGAAATAAGATATAACAGGATTGAACGAGAAATAGCTTTAACTGTACATTACAAAAAACTACAATCAACTTACCAATTAATCCAGTACATAATGAAAACAAGCCTCGTCGCTAAATGAAATATCGGAGATTTCCTATGAGAACGGACTTTGTTACACCCTGTACATATATATATATATATAATATAATATATATATACTTAAAACTTAAGTTTAAGTTTCAAGTGGCATAACTTTAAAACCCTGATATTATTTTCTGGAGACCTATATATATATATATATATATATATATATATATATATATAGAGAGAGAGAGAGAGAGAGAGAGAGAGAGTTCCCCAATAACTCGTAATCTTCTTAATACCCTCATTATGTGAGTCTTCTTCTTTAATGGTTTATACAAACCCATTGCCCTTCTCGCTTTACTTTGGCATGCAATTTTTATGAAGGTCGTACGTATCTGATTCAAAACTTAATGCCTCTACGATTCTTAAATTCAAGAACCATTATTTGGAGTTCCTCAAGGGGAAATTTTGTTCGGGTTTACTGAACATCCTCCAGTAACGTGAAAACCGTCGAAGAGACGCGACGTTTACAGGACAGAGTCTAACTATTTTTACAGTTCATGAGATACAGTCTCAATATCTTTACGGTGGACGACCCATTCCAAAGAATCTAACTAGGTCGAGGTGCAGTTGAAGGAAATGTTTATGTCCTACGTTCATCTCTGTTTATCTACAGGGTGTCCCATAAGTCCCTTAACCCCCTTCACCCTCACCCTATCCTAAAGGGAAAAGGGTCAGGGGTAAAGGAATATTATGGGTCACTCTGTACGTGAACTTCTTTCCTAGGTAAAATTCTTAGTTATGTTCACGTGTGATGATTCATGAATCGTAACGCAACGAAAAGACAACTTTATTTCTTTCCTCACCGTCACAGGATACATTATATTGTCCCTCCAACAAAACCATGCGCCACTAAAAATTCACCCAACCCCACCCCCAACCCCTCGACATCGGGTTTGGAGTAAGTGGGATTGTTTAACCTCCTTCACAACATATAAAGACGTATGACGGATGGGGACCTACAGCTTTACGTCGCATTATTACCTGAGATACGAACCACGGTTCGCTACATAATTTAGTCTCAGAGGACGACGGTCTTCCCATTCAACTACTATACCCAGACCCACTGTCGCCTAACTTCGCCGATCGACGGGAAGCGGTGTTATGACACTGGCCATGACGTAACCCCCCCCCCCCCCCCCCGCTTCCTACCCCACACACCGGGCTTGGAACCGGTTCAACAAGCTCAGAAAACTCTGAAGAAAAGGTAACTTCAGTGAAAGATTTAATAATTGTATGAAATGGCAAGCAAAAGTTCAAAGCTTAATTCTAACAAGATCTGATTTCGTTTCAAAGTACTGTGGTTTCAAGAAGCCCAATTTGCTGCCAGCTGCCATGTGTTAAACAAAATTCACTTATATGCCAAACACCTAAAATAATATATATATATATATATGGGCAACGTCGTGGCCAATATCGTAACACCGCTTCCTGGAGATCAGCGAAGTTAAGCGACATTGGGTGTGGGTAGTAGTTGGATGGGAGACCGTCCTCCGCGCCCAGATTATGTAGCGACCAGTGGTTCGGATCGCACGTATAGATGTAGGTCCCCTCGGTCATCTGAACTTAGATGTTGCGAAGAAGGTTAAACAGCCCCAATTAAAAAAAAATATATAATATATACATACACACTCGTATATGTTACAGTTAATATGTGAAACTAGTAATTTCATGTAATGCCTAAATATTTCAGGCATTTTGCGTAATTCGATTAAGCGAGTGACGACTTCGTTAAGTTAGAGTAAATTAAGTTGGTTAGGCCACCAAACCTGTATGTGTTTAAGGGTCAATCGAATTACGCGAAATGCCTCGTTTTACAGATTGACTGTAACATATATATATATATATATATATATATAAATATAAAGGGTGATCCAGAGAAATGGGACCCAAAAGAAACCCCTGTAACTCTTAAAGTATAAGTCCTTTCATAAAATCATACGCATCATTCGAAAGAGGATAGTTACAAGTTTGTACAGGATTGTATAGGTTTTGACAATACAAGACAAGCTAAGATACAAAACAAAATAAAAGTGTTAGTTAAAACTAACCCTTCAAGATGACTGCATGGACTGTGGAACAGCTGCGTTTCATAACTGAGCAATATTATGAGCATGGAAGAAGTGTAGTTTCAGCTCAAAGATCTTTCAAGACAAATTTTCAGATGTCAAAATCACCTTCTAAGAAAGTAATCCGTCGGTGTGTCAGAAATTTTTCCCTAACTGGCAGCATTGGAAAAAGAAAACCAACTGGAAGAGTGCGCACAGCAAGGATAGACGAGATCATTAACAGAACTCATGAAATTGTACAGGATAATCCTAACATAAGCATCAGACGTGCTTCGCAGCTGTTAGGAGTTGGATATGGAACAACAACACACCGTATATTCAAGCAAAATTTAATGCTCTTTCCATATAAAATTCAAACAGTGCAACAACTAAACGATGGAGATTTCGCACGAAGACGACAATTCTGTCAATGGATCCAACAGAAGGTAAATGACACCACCAATTTTCTAGCAACTTTGATTATGTCACGAAGCCCATTTTCACTTGAATGGAACTGTAAACAAACAAAATTGTCGTTTCTGGGCAACAGAAAATCCATTGAATATTACCGAAGTCCCGTTGCATAGCCAGCGTGTAACTGTTTGGTGTGGTCTTACTGCATCTCAGATCATAGGGCCGTACTTTTTCGAGGATTCCACCGGAAACACGGTCACTGTAAATGGTGATCGCTACGAAAAAATGTTGACCGATTTCCTTATTCCTAAATTAAGAGATCTTTGTCTAGAAAACCACTGGTTCCAACAAGACGGAGCTACCTGCCATACCACGAGGAACTGCATGGCAGTTTTGCGTCAAACGTTTCCAGGCGAATTAATCTCCAAGATTTGGAGACGTTGAATGGCCCGCAAGGTCTCTGGATTTTTCTCCCTTAGATATTTAAAGAGTAGGGTCTACAGAAATAACCCAACGACCTTGCAAGAATTGAAGGCCGCCATCACAAATGAGATACAGGCCATACCACCGCACACTCTTGCAAAAGTGATGCAGAACTTACAAGCGAGAACACTGGAATGCTTGGCAACTAATGGAGCACATTTGAAAGGAGTCATTTTTAAAAAATAAATATTTCATAATAAACTTGTAACTCTACTCTTTCGAATGATATATAGTTTTTATGAAAGGAATTAAATATTAAGAAAATTTGGCTTTTTTTTATGGGTCCCATTTATCTGGATCACCCAGTATATGATGTAAATCCACAAGGAAAAAGAAAAAAGTGTGGGTTTACATCATTCATTCATTTCACGCGTTTAATTGTGAAATTCATCCCATATATATATATATATATATATATATATATATATATATATAATATATATAATATCATCTAGCGTAAACGGTAAGGATAATCTACTCAATTTAGATGCACATTAAGGGAAAACCAGAGAAGTCTTTAATAACACTCCCGCCCCCCATCCCAGTCCTCCACCCCTAGGTTGTGTTTGGGGGGGCTTTTGCTGCGTAAAGCGGAGCGGGCCTTCTAGTATATATATATATATATATATATATATTATATATATATAATTATCCTCTGAGCTATGAGTCTGGGTATGGGCATTAAAGATAGAAGCCTCTTTGAAATACATAAAGACTTAAATAACTTGAATAAATTAGCTTTTGTGAGTAAAAGCATAAAGTTGGTGATAAACCGTCATAAGTTTTGTTTATCTTAACGTAAGGTCGTGATTATATGGAGAGAAATAAATGTAAAAATGTTGCTTTATTATACAATAAAGATTAGTTCAAGCTTAACATTCAAGGTCAAATGATGACTTGACCATATTACAGAGTTACATAAAACCGTTAAGGTCTGTTGTTTTTATTTGTTTCTAAATTGTGTGTGCTTGCGTGTGTGTGTGTGTGTGTGTGCGCGCGCGTATATATATATATATATATATGAAACTTTTTTACTGTATTTTATGTTTAAAAACGCAAGGTCACATAAAAGAACGTGTGTGTATCAATTTATATAAAACTTGCGCGTTCCCATTTTTTTTTTCTGGTTCAGATGGTAAACGAACAAATAGAACGAGGAGGGTATTTTCCCCTTTAAGAACACCAGGCTTCTCGCGTATCTCATTTGTGGGTTAAGGTTAATTCCGATTACTTTACGTTAGGTAAAACTGTCTATTTTGGAGGTTTCAGAATATATCCAGGATGATTCTAACAGTGTTGGAACAAAGTACGCTCACGATTTTCAGTTTTTGCATAATTTTTTCAACCATATGACCTTGAATTCTCTGTATAGTGACCAACAACACTCCGCTAAAAGGAACTCGGGGAGTGGAGTGTTAAGATAACAAATAATTTAATTCTCCTCAAAATTTATTTGTTCATTAACATCTGAGACATTCTTCATACGATTGCGAAACAAATTTCTCCACAATAGGGGAATTAATATTGTTTTAAGGTTCCCAGTTGGGGGGATACCCCCCATGGGATTTCAATACGTCCCTTTGCCACACCCACTGATAGTGAGCCTTTATCACATCTGTTTCGAGAAAAAAGAATTGCATCGGAATTTATATTTGGACTGAATTAAACTCTTTGCTTATATATATATATATATATATATATATATATATATATATATATATATATATATATATATATAAAGCCACCAAGGAAAACGAAAAATAATAGCGACCGAGCGCTTTTGTGTTTATTTAACAACACGGTTTCACCTTTTATTTCACGCACTTAACCAGAATTTATGCACACACACACACACATATATATATATATATATATATATATATATGTGTGTGTGTGTGTGTGTGTGTGTGTGTGTAGAGAAAGAGAGAGAGTTTGGGGAGGTTTACTATACTTATGGATTACTAGATCAGAACGAACACCAGACTTATAGGGTACTGGCTAACTTGTCTGGCAATCATACCGCCACCCCTCTAGTTTAAACTCACTAGTAGGGTACTCCTACTAGTGGGGTAACTTTAGTTTGATTAGGCAAGGTTAGGTTAGGTTAAGTTAAAGTTGGTTGGTTAGGCTAAATTATGTAAAGTAAGAGGAAGTTAGGTTAGATTAAGTACCCCATTGCAGTGGTATGCAACAAGTGACAAGTACCCCTCTAATATAGTAAAACAAACGCGTATATATGTGTGTTGTGTGTGTGTGTGTGTGTGTGTGTGTGTGTGTGAGGAATCATATATCTTCATTTTTAATATTCTCTTTTGGATGAGGAAAAGGTCTGAAACGAACCACCCCATTTTTCCAAACTTCATTTTAAAATATTTGAGTAAAAATTTCCCGTTCAATTTAAGCAATATCAAGTTGAAAAAAAAAGAAAAAAAAAAGAAAAAAAATCGTTTTGGAACAAATCAAAAAATTGCCTGAAACGAGGATATTATACAGACCAAAATAAATAAGTAACATAATATACAAAATGTTTGATAAACAAGATAAAGCAAGGTCAAATACAGATTTCGAGCGTGTTGGGCATCAGTAAATAATAATAATAATTTGGTTGCAGTCACGTAAGAACAAGTATAAGTCTTAAGGGCATTTGCCTATATTTTTACGACGATTTATATTATTCTTATATAGAGTAAAATGCGTTTTAAATAGTATTTGGGTATAATGGAATACCCCGAAACTATTTGGGGTATTTTTTTTCAACGTGGTTAACCAAAATCGCGTTGGATTGTTTCTGTTCACAAATTGACTTTTGGGTGCATAGTTCGTGGCTCCTTCGACGTGCTTGAGTTATGGATGGTGAAGATCTTTCTTCAAGTGATTTAAGAGCCCTCTTCAATGATACTGAAAAAACAGTCCGTTTATAATGGCGGGAATCGTTTATCTATCAGCTGAAGTCAGAAGCCAAGTTCATGCATTTGTCTGTCTATATACTGTGTCTAAACACAGGGTAAGCCAATAAATCCCGGACACATTTTTGTGAGGTAATTACTCGTGACTCAATGAAGACGCGTAAACGCGATAAGCAGCGATAAATAGACCATGTTTTTATCTTTAAAATGGTGTATTAATTTTTTAAATTGCCTCTACAGTTTTTGTGGAAATTCTGATTAAAAGATAAGCCTGTAAAATACCCGTTCACAGAGTCTGCTGGTGCCCCAGTTTGCCCGAAGAGTTTCACCTTATCTGCAATAATTTTACCATTTTTGTACTATTAAAATTAAAATGATAGAACCATAACACTGGCTACCTAATGATTTAGACCTTAAAACATTCGTTTATTTTGTTTGGGGACATATTCGGCGCATGGTATGCGCCCGAGCTAAATTCAGAGATGAGTAACACTCGACAGAAAGACCACAGTATTAGCATCACGGGAGGAACTGAATAAAACAAACCATTTCAAGAACGATCGACCAGTGGAGGAAAGAAAGATGGATGTAGTAGCTTCTGATGGTGGGCACACAATGAACTTTACAAACTGTAATCCAACGACAATCCTAAACGTGATTGAAATAAAAAAAAGACTGTCCGAGATTTTTGACAGATAAGCTATGAGCAAAAACTCTTTCAGAAGGCTTTAGTATAAGCATCGTACTTACAAAAAGAGTAAGATAAAAGTTAAAAAATGAATGATTTTTAAAGCTTAAAAATTATATATTTATTGTTTAAACGTGCTTACATATTTTGAGCAAATGTAGTTTACATCCCCCTGACGCAAAAGGGGACACAAACTTTTTTTAAATGAATCCGTCAAATAAAACGTTAAAACTAACGAAAATATTACGACTTAACCTAACCAATGGTAAATTTATATATAAAGGGTGTTCCAAAAGTCATCACCCCATTTGTTTTGCTTATAACTTTTGAACAAATAAAACAACAAATACTGGAGAAAGTGGAAATAATTTATTTTATTTAGAATTATGTTAGAATTATATTGTGGTGTGTACTGTTCCAGCTTCAAATTATTGGGGTTGATCTTACAATCTGGAAAAAAACAAAAAAAAACTAATTAAATTAAGGTTACAGCTACTTCAGATGGGGTGATGACTTCTGGAACACCCTATATATATATATATATATATATATATATATATATATATATATATATATATATAGTGACGATTGGTTAGGTTAGTTTTAACGTTTTATTTGATTAGTCATACGCGGACAAAGTTGGGGAACGTAAACTACACTAGGCACCACAGGGGGACGTAAACTACACTTGCTCCCATATTTTTATTGAGTTACGAGTCATTAACTCCCAAAAAATGCCCGGAATTTATTGGGCCACCCTGTATATATATATGAATGCATCGATGATTTTTATATATATATATATATATATATATATATATATATTAGTGATGTAGGTCACATCCGCATCCGCGGAACATCCGCACATTTTCTCGCATCCGCATCCGCACCCGCATCCGCACTTTGGACTGCGGATGTCGTGCGGATGTGGACCGTTGAGATAAATGTCATTAATAAGCGGAAATTATCAAATTCTACTATATTAATAGAACTAGTTCATTGTGCGCAAAAGTGATGCAAGCGACAAAACGAGAGGCTGTTCTTGTATGAAGTTACTCTCTTGCAACCTACTTAGATCCACGTTACAAAGCTAAGTTTATTTTCACCTAGTACATTAGAACGAGTTAAATCATCACTTGGCAAAGCAGTTGAAGAGCTTCAATCTCTTGAATCTGTCGCTTCGCCACCCACCAAAAGAATAAAAAGTTTCAGTGACAGAACCAACACCTTCAACAAGCAAATCTATCACAGAATCTGTCTCTCAGTTTCTTGAGTCAAGCAGCAATGACGAGACCTACGCGATGTCAAAAGATGTAGTAAAATGATCGAGAGCTATCACCAAGAAAACGCCTGGCTGCATGTGACAATCCTATATTAGTTGGTGGAAAAATACGCAGAATATCTATCCATACTTGAGTAAACTTGCAAGGAAACATTTAGCCTGTCCTCCAACAAACGTACCAAGCGAGAGATTATTTAGCAGTACTGGATTAATATATGATGAAAAGAGAAACAGACTGGCAGCAGAAAAGCAGAAAAATTAATGTTCCTTAAGCATAACCTTCCTATAATTAAGTTTGAACATTAAACGATGAACATCTTAGTTTACTTTATTTTAATTACTCATTTATAATATGGCCTAATAAAACTTTAAACTTAATATAATAGTTATCAAGCTAATTAAAGATCTCTTTCTATAAGGGTGGAGGTTGGGGAAAGAGGTCGGTGGGTGCATTTGAGTTGGTTTCACGTCCCGCATCCTGGTAACACAATTATGGTTTCTAATTGTGGCTGAAACTCAACAAAATATAACGAATTTATTTGCAGACGAATTCACTAATTGATTTCTATATTAGTTAGATGTTTGATATTATTTTATATGTTCAGAGAAAAGTACAGCAATTATTGTACAATTAATGAATTATACTACATTATAGCTACAGCTCTCTCTATATAATAACTTATTATATACGTTAAACACAACAAATCTCGAATATATCCTAAAAAATAACGAAAATGTAGACATCCGCATTCGCATCCGCGGATGTTGAAATCAAACATCCTCATCCGCATCCGCATCCGCGGATGTGAAAAAAATGACATCCGCTACATCACTAATATATATATATATTTAGTTCCAGGAAAGTTTCTTGTTCTATGCACAGGTCTGTGTGCAGTGATGTAGGACTCGAGACCGGTCTGAAGACCTTTTTTTCTGGTCTCGGTCTCGACCATGGTGGTCTCGACTACATCACTGCTGAGCATATTGGTGCTCCTCAATTGCAAATTGCAACGAACACTTATCTTGTTTTAAGTAGGGAGTTAGCTGCTGAAAAAATGTCACAAACTATGAATTTGTGAATAAATTATGAGTAAATTTCGCAATTGTCACTTGATAACCTCTTTACAAGCCTTATTCTTGAATGTGAAATACAGAGCTTAGGAATTAGGCATTACACAATATTGAATACATGCAAAAATTGCATATGGTCTCTGTCTCGGTCTCGAGACCGGTCTCGGGTGCTTAGGACTCGGTCTCGGCCATGGTGGTCTCGACTACATCACTGTAGACTGTGTGTAACATAAAATTTCTCAGGAGACCATCCTGAGTTGTAGCATATATATATATATATATTAAAATTAGTCAACAGTCACTTTCTTTACTGTTTAAGGCAATTAATTTATTATTAAGAAATCAGTCACTGAGGCTAAAATAAGTAATTTTTTAAGAACTTTTTTTTTCATAATTATATTCCAGTTTCAGTCCTTTGCTAAGTATCAAAACTGGAATTGGACTACGGTTAGAAACTGTAAGAATCCCCGTTTTTTCAATGGGGGTAACTCCCCGGATATTAAGTCCATAGCTAAATAATTTATAATGAATAATAAAAAATTAAATTAAAAAATGGGGAAATTAAAACCAAATAAAATAGAAATTATTTTGAACTTAATTCAAGTTTGGCATTATGATGTGAGAACCTTTGCTGACATCAGTGCCTCAAGTGTATTGCGAGTAAGACCCTTTTAAACTTAAAAAACAAGCGACAAATTACTGAAACTGGGCTACTGACCATTAGGTAAAAGTTCTTAAAAGTCAACTTGTCTTATTTTTACTGATTTCTTAAAAAATAAATTGCGATGTAAAAAAAAAAAAAAAAATTTAATTGATGATTTTAAATTGTTTTAGCTCAGTTCTTTGTTTATGCACATCAACCCGTATTGTTGAGGCAGATGGGACAATCTAAGAGAATTTTTCAGCAATTGTGTATGTTTGGTGGACTCGTCACATCCTTACGTACAATTTATACTCCTACTTTCTTGTTTCAATATTATACGAAGACAGGTTTTCTTATCTTTTCCAGTTATTGCAAGAAAATGTGTGATAATCCCCTTCACCTCGAAGTGGACAAAAAGTTAACACTTTAATTAAGAGCTCAAATACTTATTCTCAGTAAAGAGAGCAAGAGCATTTAATATTGTTACAGTGGCAGTGGTAGCGGTGGTCTTAGCAGTGGGTAGGTTTTTTTTCCTATTATTATTACTTGTTTCAGCACGTGTCTTATGTTTATCTCCTTAAGTCAAATTTATAGCCGATTTGTTTTTAAATGTATTACTGTTTGATTTATCTTCTATATTGACCAGCATATTATACTGTGCTATGGGATTTATATCCTGTTAATAAAACTTATCATTATCATTATCAAAATACCCAGAGGAACTGTTCAAACAACCAAGGAGAATGGCAGTTTTGCTCCTCAAAGCAAACAAGCTGGGCCTCTTTCAACAACTACCGCAAGAAAGGATCCCATGTTTCAAAGATTCTCCATAGCATATCGCTTCAAGGCGACTCCAGAAATTTGTGCAACTATTTAAAAGGAGCATGAAATTGTTACAAGTATATTCACCGTGAAAAGAGTTTCAAGAACGTGGTATACAAAGAAAGGTCGCTATTAGAAAGCAATACATTAGTGATGCGAATAAGAAAATGTAGCTTCAGCCTGTAAAGGCACATTAAAATTGGAGTGGAATGACGAGCCTGAAACTGAACTGTCTTGAAATGAAAGGCATAGATTTTTTGAACAAAGTATCCATGAGAAGATTCAATTTAACTGTATCAGTAAGGGTGTTAAACTTGGTGTTGATGGTTCAATTATAGTGTGGAGTTGCTCCAAGACAGCGGAAGTAGGCGCACTCGTAACGATCGATAAGAATATAAATTAGACGCACTACCATAAAATTTTGGTTGAACATGCACTGTCGAGGAAAATTCATTTAACCGGGAAGGAGTCCATCTTCCAACTTCCCCAACGAGACGCACGGGCAGACTGGAAGGGTCCAGATACCAAAATTTCTACCCCAAAGTCCTGATCTGAAACCCCGTTGAGCATTTGTGAAAAAAGATTCAAACAATGTCTTGAAAGTGAAACCAAAAATTCCTACAGAACCTCTGGCTTTCACTCAAAATGGTCAGCAATTCCTATATAAAGGCTACAGGCCCTGATTGATTCGACGCCTTCGAGATGTGAAGCCACGATTCGCGGTCGAGGATGTCACACTAAATCTTGAATACTGACTGGTCCCTCATGTGAATTACACGTCATTTGCTTATATTTTGGTCTATGTCGTAGCCAATGTCGGAACACCGCTTCCCGTTGATCAGCAAAGTTAAGCGATATTGGGTCGGATAGTAATTGGATGGGAGACCGTCAGCTGCGTCCAGACTATGTAGAGACCCGTGGTTCGAACGGATTCGACATAAAGCTGTAGGTCCTCTCCGTTATATGACTTTATATGTTGCGAAGGAGGTTAAACAACCTTATCATTACATTTTTGTTCATATTTATTTGTACTGTCTCGTATTCCATAATGTATGTTATGTATGACACGAGAAATGCAATTTCTTTGTTCTGTCTGTCTGCCTTTTGCTCATAATTCTATGTAGACTCAGGTTTATGATCGGCTATATCTGCACTATATATATATATATATATTGTTACCTCGTTGAACCCTATATTTCGTCCTGCGCAGATCATGTTTGAGGCCCCGCCTATATATATATATAGACAGACAGAGAGAGAGAGAGAGAGAGAGAGAGAGAGAGAGAATAATGAACTTAAGTCACATCGGTTACAACATTTTTGTGTTGCCAGAAATAAAAATTGGTATTGATTTTCCTTCTTATTCTGTTCCAGTCCAAAACCGCTCCTCTTAATTATTTCACGTATTTGTCTTGTTCACGAACAACACTCGATGTCTGAACATTTTCTGAAGCCATTCTGGCGAAGGGGTTCGAACTGGAAGTGAGGAAAAATACTCAACCGATTCGCCAACCTTCGTTTGTTGTTGATGGATAATTACGATGAAGAAATTTAACATCCAACCAAATGTCCGACTTGTTTGGCGCCAATGGATCCCCGTTCCCCACTTTGAATGAGGTCCTCATCGACATTTATTTGTCTCCATTACCCTTCCGTACCAGCTTGACACGCTCTGCTTTAATTAACCCGACGCTGACAAATGGGAAAGGGGGAACAGTGGCAAATCCGCTGGCCATTACTTCTTCTGTCCCCCAGCTTCGGGGATCTAATTTTTTTCCCTATGAGTGACGTCATTTAATGTCTGTCTCGTTGCTTGGTGAGAAAAAGACGTTAATTTGGTTTGTTAATAAACTGTTTATTTAATCCTTCGCATCTCGTAAAACGGATTCCTGCAGCGTCCAATTCCTTTAACTGGTGAGAGTATATGACTCCCTTACCTCAAATCCTTAATCCAGTGTTTCTCAACCGGAATGCCACAAAAGAAAAAAACAGATGGCATCGGGGTGCCTTGAGCCTGAAAGGGGTGGAGCCGCTGCTTTAATTCATTGTTACAGAAAAAGCGTCACGTATTTTCCATTGCACAACTCATGAATAGGATTCATTTCCAGAGGTCAACCTCGAGTAAGAACTTGAGTGATATCCTAAAAAACCTTCAGTCACTGTAGATAATAGAAAGAGTCAGACTGTGAGAGAAGACAATTCTCGAACGCATCAAAGAATATTTATTCCCATTTCGAATATTTATTTTTGTTCGACAATCAAAGGTCAAACGAGAGGTTTAGAGGTCAATAAGGATTTTTTCGTTCTTCGTGTCATTCCCGTTGTCGTTGGGGCCTCGACGTTAATTTATGTAATACAATAATCGACAGTGTTTCGTTGTGGAGATATTATTATTATTATTATTATTATAGATGTAACCAGGGGCGTACCTAAAGTATTTGGCACCCGGGGCGGATCCTTCCTTTGGCACCCCCCCATAAATAATTTTAAAATTTAAACACACAGAAAACTATATTATGTTTGCGAGTAGATTTTTAAACAGTACAGTACTGTCATAAGCAAATTGGAAATAAGAAAAATGCAGGACATTAGAAATTTAGTGAACAGGTAATACTGCATTTTATTTTATACAAAAAACACAGGAAATCCAGTCTCAACGCTTAGCCTATTCTTCAAAGGTAAATAGAAAGGATTCACAGTCTCTGCTTTCGAGCCTTAATTTCTGCAAATTGATCAATGACCTCATCAAAATTCACCTTCTTTGCATATTCATGTTCAGTTGAAAGTAAAGCCAGATTTGTCAATCTTGTCTGACTCATGGTCGAGCGAAAGAAATTTTTTATCAACTTCAATTTGGAAAAACTTCTTTCACATGAAGCAATAGACACACAGACAGTCAAAAAGAATCTCAAACACAGTGACAAGCTTGGCAAAGATTCACAAAAAACCCATTTCACAATAAACTCCAGAAAATGCAATGCTGTCCATTTCTTTGCCTCTTCAACGCTGATTTTGGCAGCTTCCAAATGCCTCCGAAGTCGTCCAATTTCCACACTGATATCTTCATCAGAGAATTCATCGAAAATCTGAGTCAAATTTGGAATATATTTCCGAAGTTCTTCTTCTGTTGCAACAACCAAAGTGTTTGACTGAATAACAGCGAAGATTGACAGAATTTGATCCATTGCCTTAGAACGAATCTCCAATTTTTGATGAAAGCGACCAAGACATTCAAACATAGCCCTTTTTACTTCCTCTGGCAATGTGAGACCAGCATCCTTTGCCATCTCTCCTGGCATCCGTTTTCGAAACTTTACTCTCCCTCTTCTCTCCATAGAAATGTTCATTTCCTCACACTTTGTAGTTGCATAATGAATGGCCCTCTCCACAATTTCATTGCGCTGATCTTCAAGAAACAGTTTTAGAGCTTAGAGCTTCACAATGCACTTTTCAAGGCTGATTCCAACTGTTTGCAAATACTTTTGTGTGAGATTAATTTCTTCCAGGACTTCACACCAGAAAGAAAGGTAACTCAAAAAAGAGAAATCACATACAGCAGACAGCAAAATCTGAGCTGATCCTCTTGTGTCCACATTTTCTTTGGGATCGCACAGTACTTCAAGGGTTGAGGTCAACTTTTCAAAATTTGCCTTCACTGGTTTCACGGCGTCATAATGAACACTCCATCTTGTCTGGGAAAGTCTTTTGACTGTCATGCCTACATTCTCCAAGGTTCCAGAAAAAGTCACACATGAAGAAACGCTTCCAAATGAGTGCACTCCGCAAAGGTTCAGAGAATGATTTGCACAAGATACAAACAAAGCCTTGGGATTAATCTCTCTGATCTTTGACTGAACACCACCATGAATCCCAGCCATAGTTGCAGCGTTGTCATATCCTTGACCACGGCACAGGTTTATGTCCAATCCATCTTTCTCCAGATGTCTCAGGATATCCCCTGTGAGCTCAGCAGCAGTCTTTCCGGCAATAGGGAAGAAGCCCAAGAATGATTCCTTTACTTCAACTTTGTCACATTCAATATGGACGTATCTGATCACTTCACACATCTGATCAGTGTGGGACACATCAGGAGTGCTGTCAAAAAGAATTCCAAAATACTTTGCTTTCTTGATATCAGCCACTATTTTCTCTTTGATGTAATTCCCCAAAAGGCACATGAACTCATTCTGAATATTTGGAGATAAATACGAAGCCACTCTCCTCCCAGATGGAATAGAATGCTTAATCCTTACAGAATGTTCTTTCAAAACTGGATCATAATTTGACAGCAACTCTACCAATTCCATGAAGTTTCCTTTGTTTGTTGATGACATGTCCTCTTTGTGACCACGAAAAGGAAGAATCTGGTTTATGCTTTATCATAATTATTTAATGAAACATACCTCATGTATGTGGAGTCACAGTGTCAAGTGAACAAGACTTGGAATGTCAGTTGCAGCCAGCTGGCTATGCTCAACAAACTGATGACTAAAACGTCAACAAACGTTCGCCTTTCGATGTAATTTTTATCAAATATTTAATTTTTCATTTGCAAATTTTGTATTGCCAATAAAAATAAAAATTTATTTTATAGTGGAAATTAACATTAAGCTGTTGTAATAGTTTGAACATTTTTAAATTTTTTTTCTTACTTTGGCGAATTTTTCATTTGGTTTGAAAACTTGTACTGGTATTTCAACTCTCCCGATGGCACCCCCCTCCTGGCTGTCACTCGGGGCGGACCGACCCCCTCGCATCCCCCTTAGTACGCCACTGGATGTAACTTACATTGTAAATGTGATTTAGATAATTATTGTTGTTTTTTCATGCAAAATTTCTAGAAACCAACCAATTTTAAAAGTGTTTGAACTATCTTCCAACCAAACCTTCGCTTGAAGAAAATCAACGTCGTATGTGTGTGTGTGTGTGTGTGTGTCATTCTTACTCTGTGAAGGTGCAATATATACTTCTTTAATTAAACTAATTAAACGTTCTGATTATTGAAAATATAAAGTTTTGAAACTGTCTCCATGTGTAGTCTCAGCCAAAACTCAACAAGTACTCACTTTAGAGGACGAGTTAAAAGTGACTCAATTTTCATTGCTTAACTTGCTCTCAAAAGACCTGTCCTCCTCATACCCGACACTAATTATGTAATTGCGACATTATCATCACAATATATATATATATATATATATGTGTGTGTGTGTGTGTGTGTGTGTGCGTGTATGTGTGTGTGTGTGTGTATGTGTGTGTGTGTGTATGGAAGTTAGTGTTTTCTTCTGCCAATAAACTTTAATTTCAGTTTCACTTTCAGTATATATATATATATATATATATATAAATATAATTTCCTGATCCAGTCGAGGGTAATAATGTATTATTCAGGAGTTTACCTGTTAACACGGTTAATGATGCGCGAAGTAAGTTCAAAATTTAGCAGCAGAAAGGTTGAAAAGGAAAGGTTTTAATTGACTAAAGTGGTCTACAACCCTACCTTATCAAATATAAATGATGAGGAAATTTTGGTACACGGGGTATATAGCTTTTGCCTTTTCAGGGCATTTTATATTGATACTGTTCGTATCTAGTTCGATTAATTATTCATCTACTATGATTATGGTACGCTGTACAGGGTGTTCCAAAAAAGGAACTGCGTAGTGAGGTATGAATAATTTAAGTGGATGCGTATGATATCTCGCGTTCTATTTCTGGGTCAAACATAAAAATTTCAGTGTGTACGTACGTATGTATGTATGTATGTATTTGAAGAACGCACACGCTTTAGACGAATTAACAGAACAGATTTCTCGTGTCATCGATAATAATTTACAGTGCCATGAACGGGCTTTCATAATTATTTGCTATTATTCCATTATTACACTGTAATTTATTACGTATTCAAAGGTTCTAAATTCACTGTATTCTTTTCCTTTCTTTTTTAGCAATTTGTATTTAAATAAATTTATCTCTCTCTATTTCTCTCTCTATCTAGAAGCTTAATGGAACATGCGTGATAAATATGATAATAATGGGGTTGTTTAATCTCCTTCGCAACATCTAAGGTCACGTAGCGGAGGGGACCTACGGCTTTACGCGGGATTCGAACCACGGGTCACTACATAATTTGGACGCGGAAAACGGTCTCCCATCCAACTACTCTCCAGACCCACTGTCGCTTAACTTCGCTGATCGACGGGAAGCGGTGGTGTTACGACATTGGACATAACTTATTCAACTGTAATAAATAAAAGTTTTCCATAATATCAAATTACTCATAAACATAATTAGAAATTGTCACCTTATACGGAAGATTTTTTCAGATCTATTTTTTTATATACGTGCACAAAATGGCATAAATCAACTGTTTTATGAACTATTACGAAACTGGATCATTATTAATAAGATTACGTTTCACAGTTTGCTGAATTCTTCCGGAGAGATTGTATATACAACTGTGAACTTCAGGTACTGGGACAAAAAGTACCTTCGATGTCATTAGAAAATATATTTCAAGGAAAATCCATAAAAAAAATAATATTAATTACCTCCGAACACTCCTTTAAGTTAATAATTTCAGAAATTCAGAAAATTTCATTCAAATATTATTGAGATTTGGCAAAGTATTTGTTCATTCACAACAAAGAATTATGAACTTTTTCTATCCAAATTTTAATGAAATATTTTGAAGGCGTAAATAAACCTTACAGCGTATAATGAATGAGCGAATTATAGTCGACATACAGATATCCCATTTACACCATTTATAAGAGCAAAATTTCTCAATAACTTCTCAATTGCTCTTTGTAGTTGTTAATGAAATCAGTGACCGAGAACTGACATGAAGCAGAAGGATTTTTCCATACGGAAATCGTGAATTGAGGCGTAAAAATTTCTTTAAATAGAATTAAATTTTGTTTCTGCGTAAGAATCATTTTCTGCATGGATAGTGCATAGTCTATATGCATGGTTGAGAAGCCTAAGCGAAAGGTAAACCAGAGTTAATGTCACCATGTCAAAAAAAAGAAAGAAATCATATCTGAATTGTTATTATTGATAATATCATACATGATCACTTCAACAAATTTCAGACACAGTTATGCCTTCAAATGTAAAGCTCAAAAATTGTTATGGTTGCGGCCTTATTATAATTACTATTTAACGTTCATGACTGGCTTTTCTCCAGCTTTCAAAAGTGTGTATCAAATCTGACTGGAACCAGTGCGCGGCCCAATGAAAGGGAGAAAAACTCGGGCATTTTGAGAGAAAATAACTTTTATTGACCTGAAAACAGAAAAATAAAATAAGGAAAAACTACGTTCATTTACTGTGTGGAGGAAAATGGCGTTCAACAGTAAAGTTGAGTAACTTAGAGACCTTTCTTTCACGATAACTTATAATGTTTTACACAAAATTTAAATTCTTTGCATGCAAAACAAGGTATAGGACAAAGTTCATTAAATAACACCCATGAACGAGTAAAACAACTCTAATGAACCAGTAAAGCAATGTCATTAATGTGTTAAACAACGACCATGAATGAGTAAAACGACTAATGAACCCATAAAACAAAGCTCATGAACGAGTAAAACAACTCTAATGAACCCGTAAAGCAACGCTCATTAACGTGTTAAACAACGCCCATAAATGAGTAAAACAACTCTAATGAATCCATAAAGCAACGCTCATGAACCCATAAAACAACGCTCATGAACGAGTAAAACAACTCTAATGAGCGCGTAAACCAACGTTCATGAAAGCATAGAACTATGATCATGAACGTGTAAACAACGCTTATGAACGCGTACACAACGTCCATGAACGTGTAAAACAAAATTCACGAATGCACCAAAAACGCTCATGACCGCGTAAGCAACCTCATCAACGCATAAACAATGTTCATGAACGAGTATTCTACACGTGAAAAGAGTGGTGTATTGTCGATGGAATAACTTCAGTTACTATTTGTAAACATGCGTTCAAGAATGCACAGATGTTTCAAACGCTCTACAAAAGGAATTGAGGAATTCGATTATTTTTAAAATCCATTTTTTTTTTAAAAAGGCTTCATTGAAACCCTTCGCAGAACTCTAAATATATTGAAGCTTTATAAATACATAAACACGCGTTCCCCGAAAGTGAAAATTCTGTTTTGGAGTAAAAGATGATTAGAAAAAAAAAGGGGCATAAAATTTTATCAAGTAAGATTTTGATTTTCTAATTTCTAATTTTCTTCTTTGTATAATTAAATAGTATATTTAGCTAGTTATTCTTATGCAGTAGTCTTCTCTCTTTCAGTACATTAAAAAAAAGGAAATTTTTATTTTATTTTTTTAAAAACGTGGTTAATTAAAAATCTTTAAAAATTCTATACAATTTTTAGACTTCCAAATTTTATTACGTTCATAATTCCTTCCCATTTCCTGCCATTTATTAAGACAATCCTCCGACTTCCCACTTCGGTTATGAGTTATGTTAATTACATTCAGTTAAATTAGGTTAGGTTGGTCTAAGTTATAGGCTAGGTTAGGTTAAGTTTAGCTACACTGGCAATTCTTATTTCAGACATTCTTATATGTTTAATAATAATAATAATAATAATAATAATAATAATACTCTATTTAATGCATACTATTATTATAGAAATAAAACTAAGGAACGAGAGAATAATGATTAAGAGGAGAAGTTAATGGAAGAGTCCTCATTAACAATATCATTTCAGACTAAATTTTTTCCTTTAAAAAATTGTGAAGTTCTGCCAATTTGCGACATCACTCATTTCACAAGAAAAACTCCACCACAATCGAGACACGCTTCGCTAATAAAGGTTTTTTCACCAATACTTTTAATACCAATTTCGTCTCTATTTAATTACATAATTGAATGTCTCCCCAAACTTCCCCCAAAAATTTACAATTAGTTGGGGAACATTGAGGTTTCAAGAGATAAAACGTCAGATTTTAGTCGGGGGATAAACTCTTGTACACCTATATATATATATATATATATATATATATATATATATATATATATATATATATATATGGCAATTTGAGCTGATAATATAAGGAAAATTTAGGTCGACCTTGAAACTCAAAGAGGACATCATTATTCGCCTCAATTTTTGTTCTATTTGATCATTGACTGTAAGTGAATTTTATCTGTAAATCCTTTTACGTCCAAATTGAATTTTATATATATAGATAGATAGTTATATTCGTAAAAGGTCATACTTGATAAAGAAATGCAGCAAAAAAAAAAAAAAAAGAACAAAAATAACAGTAAAAGAACAAGTTGTGATTCAGTTTCTGTAAAAAGTAAATACACTGTTTATATTCATAATATGACGTCGTCCAATCCCGTTCAAAAGTCATGTGATTCTTTGGAGTTGTTCTCGCCTACGATTTTTTTTATTTTTATTTTTTAAGTTTACATGCCGTGGCCTACAACGAGCCACGATGACGAATATATGTTCTAAAAGGCGCCTTTTAACTTTTAATTAAATATGACCTGCTTTCGAGGTTTTACTTCGCTTGAGATTTTAAGATTCTTACCGTGCGGTCACCCTGTTTTTTTCATAAATAAACAAATAAATAAATAAATAACTATATACACACAGAGTGGTACAAAAGTAGGTGTACAGATAGCTATTATTATTACTATTGTATTACTACTGTATACCTACACTTGCACCACCTGTATGTGTGTGTGTGTGTGTGTGTAACATAAATATTTTATTACAGATTTATTTTGTACATAGGTCTGTATGAAAATACACTCGCCCTAACTGGTAAGAAAGTTGTAAACAAAACTTCTTTGATTTGTAATACATAATTAGATAATTAAATTTAATTAGCCATTTATACTAATGATGATAAAATAACATAGATTTTTGGTATATTATATTAGATAATAGAATTATTTATATATATATATACACACACAGTATATACACGTCGTAGCCAATGTCGTAACACTGCTTCCCGTTGATCAGCGAAGTTAAGCGACATTGGGTTGAATGGGAGACCGTTCATTGTGTCAGGATTATGTAGCGACTCGTGGTTCAGATACCACGTAAAACTGTAGGTCCCCTCTGTCATATGACCTCAGATGTTGCGAAGGAGGTTAAACAACTCCATCATTACAAAAGAAGTAGAATTTTACAGTGTTCGACCATATATATATATATATATATATATATATATATAATAATATATGCAGGTTAACATTAATCCAACTGGACATTATGCAGTTCAAAGTTTAAAGGAAAATTACTAAGCTAACGTAGAAACGTAACGAGCGTAATCTAACCTAACTTAATGTATAATCTAACATGAATTAAATTGACCTGAACAAGGTAAAACCATTCGACTTTTTACGAGCGCTCAAAGTTTTTGTTGTCGACTTTGTGTAACTTAGTTTTCCTTTCTCTGTCGCCTAAAATATCATATATTATTACATTCAAAATCAAACGGGAACCGAACTCTAGGCTTGATTTCACATTACAAAAAAATATACTCTATATATATATATGTTGGGGTAAATGTGATAAATTGGTAATTATGCATAATTACCGGTAATTATGCATAATTTCAAACTAACGAAAATATCATGACAACCTAACCAATTGTCAAGGGCGTACAGTTGACCTAACCGGGCATTCAATTGACCTAACCTGGCATTCAATTCAATTGACCTAACAGGGCATTCAATTGACCTAACTGGACATTAATTTATAACGAAAGATTGGTTTATTGGTTTATCACATCAATCTTTCGTTATAAATTAATGCCCAGTTAGGTCAATTGAATGCCCTGTTAGGTCAATTGAATTGAATGCCAGGTTAGGTCAATTGAATGCCCGGTTAGGTCAACTGTACGCCCTTGACAATTGGTTAGGTTAAGTCATGATATTTTCAATTATGCATAATTACCAATTTATCACATTTATCCCAACATATATACACTACACAGAAAACAAAGACCACCGGCAACCTTCTATACACAGAAATATTATCTTCTATTGTCTCAAATCACTCAAAACAAAAAGAAGTTTCGAAGACGATTTCTTCTATCTAAAGAAGTTATGTATCATTAAAAGAGGTTATTATATCATCTAATAAGAAGTTTTGATACCCAAAAGAAGGAAAAACTTCCTTTAGAATTCACCCTCAAAAAGAAGTTATAAGTTCTAAATTTAGAAGGTTTTATTTTGAGTGTATTCTATATATGTAGATGCGAACTTTGGGTTTATGTCTTGTACCCTAAAATCGTCGTACCCTAAAATCGTCGTACACGAAAATCGTCGTACCCGAAAATCGTCGTACCCGAAAATCGTCGTACACGAAAATCGTCGAAATTTTTTACCAGGCACTAATACTAATGGTTAAGAAGAGCCATAAACTGGCATAGCGTTCAAAGCAACTAGTGATGTCCATGTGGGCTAACTCCCGTACTATTATTATCAACACTATCGGGAATCGGCTCCTCGACCTCGATCCCCGAGTTAGCCCCCAAAAGTGGGGCAAAGCCCCGCCCTACCTCTAATTGTGGATTAGGCTGAAATTTGGAGGATGTATTACTCACGTGTAAATCTTTAGAGTGAATAAGTTTCATATGAATCCACAAAATAATAAAAGAGTTTTCTCAATTCGACGAGTTAACTGTTGTTTTTTCGACATTTTGGAAATGCAGGTTGTGAGGTTGTGAGGTTGTGAGTTTGTATATTAAGAATCGTTTTGAAATTCGAATTTTCTTCTCATATCCGGTCCATCGTTTGACTCCGAACCGGATTTACCGATCGTGCAACAGGTAACAATTTTAGTAGCTATATTTTATATTCGTTTTGATTGGGACGTTTAGCCTCCTTCGCAATATCTAATTAAGTCATATGACCTACAGTTTTAAGTGAGACCCGAACCACGGGTCACTACATCATCTAAACGTAAAGTACGGTCTCCCATCCAACTATTCTCTGGACACAATATTGCTTAACTTCGCTGAATGACAGAAGCGGTGTTACGACATCGCCCCCGACGTGTATATATATATATATATATATATATATATATATATATATATATTATATATATATATATATATATGGTGCAAACCCACAAAGAAAAAGAAAAATGATTCCAAGGCCTTTCGTGTATTCAGAAGTACACCTCGTCATTTCACGTGTTTATTTGTGAAATTCATCGTGTATATATATATATATATATATATATATATAATATATAATTAATTTTTTTCACATAAAGCATCTTTCCGACCATACGCCTCATTCCAGAGTACGAGCAGCTCGCAATAGCAATGCGAAGTAAACAGGTTAATGTACTGACGAGGCCTCCGTAGGTAGTTCATCACCACTGACAGCAACAACGTTCCTCGTTATCAATTTTCCTTAGTTTGCATTACAGACACCTTCAGTTATTAATTATCAGTCCAGGTGCATGATCTTTCAGGAGCAAGACGCACGGTGAATTTGTATTTCCTCCCAAGACAGTACAAATTTACTTATATCAATCACAGTTTTATTCGTACACACACACACACACACACACACACACACACAGGGTGTCCCAAGAAACTATATACTCTTTATAGCATCATATATATAAGAGTATATATTTTTTTGGGACACCCTGTATATATATATATATAATATATATATATATTATATATATATATATATATATATATATATATATATTGGAAATTGTAAGAAGAAAAAGTAGTAATAAAAAGTGCAATGAATAAAAAAGTAAAGAGTGAAGGTTAGGTTGATATTTTTGTCGATTTGTGTCAAGAAACCTGTTTCGGAAAACCAGTTTTGTTGCCAATTGGTTTGGCATTGACATATGATTGCCATTTTATAAAGTGCTTCCATAAATGTATCCACATACTCGAAATGTTGACCCCTCCCTTTCTCTTGTTTTTAGTTGGTTTGTTGATCCGGTTAATGTCTTTCGTTCGAGTGAGGGCATTGAGACGGTTTCCTCAAGTTGTATTTAGGAATCACCGTTGGACCTTCTTGTAGACAACAACAACAACAACAACAACCTTCCGCTTTCGCAGTCTCCTTCTACGAGACCATTCTTCCTTACTGATTTAGGTTGTGGCCACGTCTTAACGTCATTTCCCGTTAGATCAGCGAAGTTAAGCGACGTTCGAGATGTTCAGTAGTTGCATGGGTGACTATCCTCCGCTTTCAGGTCATATAGTGACCTGTGGTTCGGATTCTACGTATAGCTTTACGTCCCTTCAGTTTTAAGGGTAACTGATGTAAAACCTAAAAATGTTTTTTTTTTCAAATAGGATAAACTATCATATAGAAGTAACTTATAAGCCAATCGATTTAAAAAGTACTGAGATAAAACTCCAAGTTCTTTAAACCGATATTTATGAAGTAAAAAACGACATAATTTTTTTAACCAACTGTAAATATATCATTAAAGACTGTAATTAATCATTGAACATAATTTTAAATAGCCTAATTGTAGCAATTGTAGCTAAGAGTTTACTTATATTAACTCGTAATAATTCATTTAGCCTGATTTTTTCATAATAAAAACATCTTGGAACACAACTTCCAAAAACAGAATCAGTGACTTATGCAATTTTAATTGGTTTCTATAAATTGTTAATGAACTCAAGCATTTAAATTAAGTTTTTGGTTTGTATTTCTATATACAGGGTGTTCCATAAATCAGAGCCTATATACTTTCATTTAATCGCTACATTTAATCCTACAGTCGTTTGTGCAACCCTATTTTTTGGCTACCAAATTTTTACGGGGTCGGAAGCCACGCCCATAACCCCTGATTGGCCGAAGGTGATGACGTGAGAAATTGCTAACCACTCTTGTACTACCACCTAACCTAGTGTACGTCTAACCCAGGCATAATATTCACACTAATTGGTACACGTATGAAATGGGCGGAGTTTTGACTTGGTAAAAAAATCTGATGGCCCCAAAACTATATATATATATATATATATATATATGTGTGTGTGTGTGTGTGTGTGTGTGTGTGTGTGTGTGACAAACAAAGACTGAAACTTCAAATTTCAAAAACTTTTTGAGAAAGCGAATATATTTTATGTAGAATCAATTTTAAAGGTCATTTTGTGATGATCCAATGTTTCTTATACCGATACATTTATCAATTAAATAATCCAGTTTAACCATGGAACCTTTTTAAATGACTGGACATAAAGGTTTACAATATCTTCCTGTAGAAAGAGTAGAGTATAACCTTTGGTTAACCTTTGGTTCGCTTCCGCCCGAATTGTTCATTCTAACGAAGGTCAAGCTCTTCACTCCACCTTAGACCTACAGTTTAACGTGGAATCCGAACCACGCCCCACCAGCAGCCCAGCGTCTTAACCACTAGGCTATCCAGGGTACCCATTTATCTACCAACCACTTTCTTTATTGTGTGGAAGGATGAACAGCTGGGTTTTGCTGCGCGCCGCCTGCCGTCACCGGGTCTCGATCCCGGGGCCAATGGATTGGTAGGCAGCAACACTAACCACTAAGATTTCGGAGTTCAAGCTAACTTCAAATTTTCAATGAAAATGACTAACCTAACTTAACTAGACCTAATCTAACCTAGCGTAACTTAACTGTGCATAATATAAACTAACATAACCCAAATGAACCTAATCTGATCTAATTTAAACTAACATTTTAGTATGATTAAGGCACCATGATTAAGTGTCTAATAAAGATATAATTAATAATAATAATAATAATACGAATCAGTAGAGCCAAAACTGGCACTGCAACGCTCAGGCCTGACTAATGAGGTCCATTATTCTAACGTTCCAATTATTATTATTATTATTATTAGCATCATGATCGGGTGTCCAGCTCCCGATCTCATTGTCTTAACTTAAAGGGAAGCGGTGTTTCCCACTGAGCTGCTGACGCTGATGCTGTATCTCTGAAGGATTAAGTTACGCGCAAAATAGTATGAAAGTCTCGCTGAGAAAAAATGTTCACAGTCCAATTAAAAATGTAATCGGGACAAAATTCAGATGACATCTGGATAGAATTCAATAAAGAATGAGAGAATAGGATTAAGACTAACACGGTAAGAATTAATGCAATATGACTTAAAAAAAACCTTATAAGGAAATAATTGTAGAATATAACGCGAACGTAATAGACGGAGAATTTTTTGAATCGACAAAAAGCCAACCATTTTTAATACATTACCTAAATTGAGGAAACGACAAAAGTTATCAATTCTTAAAACTGATTCACTGTTAAGTGTTTCATCTATGTTTAATATATTGTATATTTTATTTATTAATTTATTACGTGAATGCCGTTTCTTATGGGAAACTTATTTAAAATTACCTTGGATCGCCTGAAGCTCAGGGCCCCCCAGCCTTCTTTAGTTAGCTTTAAAATAAGGCTAACTAACGAAAATATCACGACCTAACCAAATCAATCGTCAAGAGCGTACAGTTGACGTAACGATTGGTTAGGTTAGGTCGTGATAGTTTTGTTAGTTAGCCTTATAAGGCTAACTAAAGAAGGCTGGGGGGCCCTGATCTTCAGGTAATCCATTACCTTTTTAATAATAATAATAATGATAATAATAATAATAATAATAATATTTGGTATCTTTCAGTCCATATAATTTGAGTTAGGATTTGGTACTTTGGGGGGAGGGGGGTCAAAACCGTTCATGTTAGATTATTTCATTATTGAAGAAGACGGCAGACCTTACTTACGCAAGTATATGGATTTCAGATTTCAAACTAGATTTCAGATTTTCACTGAAAATGACTCACCTAACCTAACCCAGCGTAACCTAAGCAGGCATAATGTAACCTAACCTAATCCAATTGAACTTAACCTGACCTAGTTTAAACTAACGTTTTTAGTAGCCACATTCTGCGGGCCGATATTGTGCATATCTACTTTGTTCCTCTACCCCGTTCATTTATATTAATAAAATTTATCATCATCATCATTATAATTATCATTATTATTGTCATTATTATTATCATTATCATAATAAAATGCCAATTCAAAACCAGAAAAGTAGTTCAGCCGTTAAAAAGTTTGTTTTATTTTGTTTTTCCAAGTTTATTTTAGTGAAGAAAAACAGTTGTAACAAACTCCGCAAGGGGGCTCTGTCGTGTCCACGTCGTAGCACCTCTTCACGTTAGTGAGGTTAAGTGACGTTGACTCTGATCATTATTTGAATTAGGGGACTTCCTCAGGGTCCAGATGATGTGGGGACCCGTAGATCTTTCAGATCCCACGCGGAGAGCCGTAGGTCCCTTCTATCCTATGACCTTTGCCGTTACGAAGGGAGTTAAAGAACCCCCAACAGATTCGCTGGAATAAATGGCTTCATAAGATCAGTATAGTTTGTGCTCATTTTATACTTGCGGGCCTTTCTATACACTATATATTTTTAGGTCTTAAAATTTTTAAGGTAAAAATGGCTGTAAAAAAAATAATTTGGGTCGGAAAAAACAACAACAAATTTTTTACTCCAATTCATTTTTCTTTTAATTTCAGAAGTATTTAAAGTTTAACTGAAATTTTGAAATTAAAATATTTTACTCCAAATTTGGAGTCTTCAAAATTTTTAAAGTAGAAATTTTTAGTTTAAATTTTGGAAATGCGAGTATTGTCCAAAGTCAGTCTAAGAAATGGAGAATGGGGTGCATTGATGAGCCCGCTGCACGTGATGTATTTGGCTGGACCCATTTTTCCTTTGATTGGTTCTCCTGGTTGGTGGCGTTACCATTCGTCTCAGCGCAGATCGTAAAAGGGAACGACCAACCAACCAAATTTTGGAAATCACAATTATATTATGTCTTCCATGTCACAAAATTCATAATAAAAGTGAAATAACTGATTTAATTTTGATTTTATTGTGAGTCAATCAAACCAGTGTGAAAAGCGCGAAACCGCTTATTTGAAACTTTTAACTTCATGTAGCTTTGATTCCATACATACAGCTGACGCATACACGAATATGACCCAAAAGATGGTGCACTGTTCGAGACCTCATTAAGGCAAGAAAGATATTATTACAGATCTTCTCTTCGGAAAATGTCAGGAAAGAAGATTGAATTTCGTTCGCGCAGTCATATAAAGTGGAAAAGAAGAAGAAGAAGAAGAAGCAGAAGCAGAAGGAGAATCGTTAATTTTAGGTCTTGAATCTACCGCACACAACGCGAGGTTCTCTCTGCAACATTTATTTGCTTTCTGTTTACACTCACTTCTTCGTCAGAAGTTTTGCTCCTACTGGATGGAGTTCATAACGAGAGAAGAATAATTATACTGTTTGGGTTTGTTTACTCTTCCTCGTAACGGCAAAAGTCGTGTTGCGGAGGGGACCTACAACTTTACGTTGTATGAGAACCATCTACGAGTCACTACACCATCTGAACGCGGAGGAGAGTTATCCATCCAACTAGTAGACGGACCCAACCTCTCTCAACCATTCTAACCTTACGGGAAGTGGTGATACAACGTGGCCTCGACGTAGTTCTCATAGCAAAATTATAAACCTCGTTCGTGCAGTAATGTAATTCAGGGAACCCTTAATAGATGCTTGCTTAACACATTAGCGACCAGAGGTCTTTTCCGAGATGGAATAAAATTGTCTGGCGTTAACGACAACAAAATCAGTAAAATGACGCTGGGCACTAATTGATTAATATATATATATATACACAATGAATTCATCGTTTTTGGAGACCTTGAAAACCAGTTAAAAGTTAAGGCGTTGTCTCCGACTCATTTTTAGGCACGAAAGAGTTTTCTCTCCGTGAGTCTCATCCTAACAACGGGGAAGATAAAATCACTTTTTTTCATACATTTATTTATACACCTTTCGATAACTCCTGTTTCTTAATTCGGTTACTTAATTCTTCGTAATATAGCTGATATGTTGGTAGATCTAAAGTACCTCAGATTACACAAAAATTAACCACTTGGGGCGGTGGGGGGGAGCAACTAAGAACTTTCCAAAACTCTGAATCAATATCATATAATATCGTATAACTTTAAAAAAAGCAGATTTATTACACGTAAATATCGATTTACATAAAAAAAATTGCATAATTATCGTGCATGATCTGATAAGAAGTGAGTATAAAATTAAACTAAAAACTAAAAGTCTTCGCAACTTATAAGAAGACAATTTCCATACTTGGCATAAAGTTAAAAACGTAGATTGTGTTAAGTGTTCCGTAAGGAATGGACGTGTGTATGTATGCTCTTAATTGGGTACCTTACAAAACCATAACAATCTTTAAGAGAGACAGCGAGCTTATTGCGACACGAAAGTGCGTGTAGCGACTAACGATGGCGCCAGTTTCAGACATTTCTTGTATGGAAAATCATTAAATATGAAAAAATTGATAAAATGAAGGTTGGGTTAAATTAATTATGTTATTTAGATTAAGTTAAATGTCGTCTCACAGATGAAAATGTGAAAATGTCGCGGTTTGGTAAGGTAGCCAAACATCTGTGTGCGTGAATGAGGATATGTGGGCCACTATTTGGACTACATGAGATCCGTCAAAAATGAACCTATTATTGGTTGTAGCGATGTTAGTCATGACCGAAGGGAACCTATTATCATATAAAAGGATTTAAGAGCTTCTCCCTTGAATGGTTCTGTCTTGAATGCGTCTTCCTTGAATGCTTCTTCCTTCAATACTTCTCCCTTGAATACTTCTCATTTGAATGTTTCTCCCTCGAATGATCCTCCCTTGAGAGTGTGGTCACAGGATTTCCTGCGTAGACGAGACACAATTCATGGGACTGGCGTTTGATCGGCGGCTGACCTGGCTTCCTCATCCTCAGGTCTTTAAGGTTTCGTGCTTCCGAGTGCTGGACCTGCTGCGAGTTCTGGCTCATACCTCTTGCGATGTTGACCGTAGAACGCTTCTCCGCTTGTATCGGGCACTGGTTAGGTCAAAGCTTGACTATGGCTGCGAGGTCTGTTCCTCGGCAACACTTGTTCGGTTTCGGATTTTGGATGCGGTCCATCATGCCGGTATCCGCTTGGCTACAGGGGTGTTCAGGTTTTCTCCTATTCCGAGTCTTTTGAGTGATGCTCGGGAGGCTCCTCTGGATTTTGCATCGTCAGTCACTGACCGTTCAGTGATCGTACCGAGTCCAGCGCCTTCCGGACTCACTCACCTGCACTCATGTGTTAGGAGGGGGACCTGTTCCCCCTTTACGACCGTCACCCTCGTCTTCCCCAGCCTTTCGGTTATCGGGCACAGTTTTGGTGGGTGGGATTGAACTTTTCCATGAACCAGTTGCGCCTGTGGCATTTCCCGCGGGTTTGCTGTGGGAATTACCTCAGGTATTGTCGGTATTTCACGGGTGTCAAGTCTGATATCCACGTTCATGACTTCGTCACCTCTTCTTAGAGCATTCTTCCCTACATGCGGACTAGGTTCCAATTTTTACCCACGTTGTTGTCGGATTTGCAGCCGTCTTCCTTACTTTTACCCGCAGTGGTATCGTAGCTGCTACTGTAGCCATTTTTACTACAGAACTTTCCACCATTTTACTTGTACTTGAAGTGATTTTTACCTTCCCACCTCTTTCCTCTGTTTTTGTGTTTTTAGGGACCCCGGAAACGCGCTGCAAGCACTGGAGTACTTTAAGACTGTCCACCCCATAATTTTACATATTTTTAAAAGGCTCCTTTTAATTGGTCGTCGTCGGGGACAGGTTTCCTTTTGCTCACGTTGCCGTTAGGGGGAATGAAGATGCGAACCAGTCCGCAAAATTCGCTGCCTCCGTACCCCTGTGCCTCCCCACTTCCTTATGGGGACTTCCTTCAGGGGATTTGGGCGGCAGTCCGCGTAGTCTGGCAGCGTCATTGGGATGCCATCATTGGCCCCAGTAAGATGCGTCAGCTCGCAGTTGCAGTCTGTCCCTGGCGGTATACCCATATATCCCGACGATGCAAAACTGCCTTTGCCTGCCTTGGAATAAGCCACACCCGTCTCACCCATGGGTGATGGTGCGGGGTCCTCGACCTTACTGTGATGACTGCATTGTCCCCTTAACTGTGCAATACTTGCTGGTTGAGTGTCCTAGTCTTGGAAACTTGAGAAGGCGGCATCCTTCGGAGCTTCGACGGGGGTATAGCACCTCTCCTCTCTTTTCGGTGCTCGGAGAGGGAGCGTGCTACCCCGATAACGAAACTTTTAAGTTTGTGGAGGAGGCTGGTCTTTATCCTCATTCTTTACGTGTCATCCATTTTTCTTCATACGTTCATTGTATCGTCATCATTTGTTATTCATTCCTTCAAGCATTACTCATTTCATAATTTTATGTTATTTAACTTTTAACCTTAATTAACTTGTATATTCGGCGTCAATGAACTCAATGTTGTGACGCCAGAGGTATTATCTCACTCAGTTAATCAATCTCCCTTCAATGTTTCTTCCTTGAATGCTGCTTCCTTGAATGTCTCTCCCTTGATTGTTTTTCCCTTGAATGCTTCTTCCTGAATGTTTCTCACTTAAATGTTTCCCCCTTGAATGTTTCTCCTTTAATGTTTCTCACTTAAATGTTCCTTCCTAGGGATGAATGGTTTTATTCTGTTCATTGGTGCATCGAGCTAATCTTGTGGAGAAAGAAATGTGTTTGAAATCTATTGGTTGACGAAGGCATCTGTTGACCACAAGGAACTCGCAAGACCTCCCAATTTCTTGAATCAATGAAGTGACTGTAGTCATGTTGAAGACCCGTATGTAATACGGTGCTGCATTTGGATCGTATGCAATCCGAAGGTCTCGGGATCGAATCCTGCGGGCAACGTAAATTTCTTCTTGACAAAATTCCTGCACCAAATCGTGTTTGTTGACCTACCAGCAAGGATGGGTACATGATGATCGAATCGGTTTAATCAGCTGCCCAAAGAACTAAGGAATACAAGTGATGTTGCGGTGAACATCTTCAAAAGAAATTAGACGAACCGGGCGTACCTGGCTATGTGAGGTGGAGAGTACAAGAAACCAACTCTCTACTTCACCAGGCCAACTCGAGAGGAGAGGCGACAAGCTTGACCTTCGTGAAATGAGGAATCATCGCGCGGAACATTTGAAAGGTTGAAAGGTGGTGAGTACCATGAACGGTATAGGGTGGAGTGGAGGCAAGCGTTCTTGAAATAATTGATTAGCTGAAAGGACTTATTTGCCGATAACTCAGAAAAGAAGTAACTCTCTTGATTAAAATTTGTCATTCAGCTTTGTCCCTTTTTATCATTTTATGTAAAGATGTTTTGAGACGAACTTCACCATTATGACGTCATTAACCAAGAAATTCTTACGTAGCCATTATGTCATTGCAGCCTGTTCCAAGGATTAAGTTTTATAACCACGACACGCTATTCAAAGACTATAAAATATCCCGGAATGAGGAACTCTCATGAAGAAATCACAGCGAGAATTGTTCATCTTGGTCACTGCGTTGCTATGGCAACATGTCCACGGCATACGTATTTGAATAATACATGAAATACACATATACAGACCGTTGCTAATGACAACCTAAGTATGGACTGTAACAAGCTAAATCTCAGAAATGAAGAACAGTGACGATTCCGATGTCATTTATTCTTTTGCATCGAGCGTGGTATCCTCATGTTCAGCGGTTGGTTGTTTTTTACGTTTTTTTTCTTATTAACGGCTGCCGGGATGAAGAAGCCGGAGCTACCGTCATTATACTTCCGGCAAAACCGTTAACATCAATTAAAAAAGATCCTGCTTTAAACTATATCCGAGCGCTCTTTTCGTGAGAGAAGAAAATTCAATATGGCGGAGCTATTCAGAAATATTTTGGGAGTAAATCGCCCTAAAAAAAATTACACCAAAATATGTTTTGTCCGTAGCTGTAAATAAATGAATTTAAAGCATAGTAAAATTATGTAGTCGGCTAAATGTGTCTTAAAATCCTTAATGAAGCGCGTAAAAGTAGGGTTTTTGCTTTTTCAGAATTAAAAAATTGTTTATGAAGTCCATAACTGAAAATAGACTTTCTTAGGTCAAATATTCGAGTCATCCATTTTGGGGGAACAAAATACATCAATTAGAAATTATTTTCCAGTATAAAAACTTGATTTATGACCTCTTGTAATATTGGAAAGTAACATTTTAGTAACATTTAAGATATTTTTTCATCATTGTATCACTGTTACGGTTGCTGGATGTAACCTATAAATTACACGTATAAGTCACACATAAATAATATTAGTAATATAAAAGAGACAAAATGTAACGTATAAGTG